>JACJUY010001377.1:0-19033 GCA_014220935.1 Platorchestia sp. MABIK | reverse complement strand
ACGACAGCTTCGGTCATAAACTATTTAGCTGTCGCTCTGGCCTTCAGGCCAAAGTTAAACCGATCAAATCAACAGTTTATCATCACAGGTAATTCACTTGCAAAAACAAAGTTACTGGGACATTTAAAGTAGGTCATAAGCAGCGTTTCGTTGCGTTTCGTTTCATTGCGTTTCGTTGCGTTTCGTTGCGTTTCGTTGCGTTTCGTTGCGTTTCGTTGAGTTTCGTTGAGTTTCGTTGAGTTTCGTTGAGTTTCGTTGAGTTTCGTTGCATTTCGTTGCGTTTCGTTTCATTTCGTTGAGTTTCGTTGAGTTTCGTTGCGTTAACCGTTAGCTCGGGTCCTCACATTTTCCCCCTGGGAGCGCTAGTTCCCATAGATACAATAGTTGTATCCCCCTGAGGGGTGATGAAGGCACCAAAGGCAATGTTGCTATGCTTTCCAAAACACGCAATAATAATTCTGAGAAAAAATAAAAAAAAATTATTTTGAGTGTTGAGTAAAATAACTCTTTGCAGTTATTTACCCGGAAAATTGGAGGAAATTTGAAAAAAAAATTCTGTTGTAACTGCTTCACATTTTTAGCCCGCGAATTCATTCCCACTTAAAAATTAACGTGTACCGAGGGGCCTTTATTTCTTCAGGAATAATTAAGTTACAAATTTTAAACTCTGACAAATTTGATGACAGTGTTGATAAGGACGGGAGGGTTCTATTTTTTTTAAATAATAAGAAGATGATCGAAGATTATATTTTCATCACTCAGGTAAATTCCAAAGGGTCAGTGAAGTTGGTTTCGCTTACCAGCTGATGAGTGTCATTATCCAAAAGTAGCTTTGATTTATTTTTATTTCCTATTTTTCTTTACAAGCCGAAAAATCTTGGTACCTCATGTGTCTGTGAATCTCACTCATAGTCATCACTCATTTACTTAGTGTTGAAGCATGAAAATTGGGTAATCATTTGAAAATAAACTAATTAGATTGATTTCTGGGAAATCTCACTTGTAGGATAAAAAGGAAAACCAACGTGGCTAAGAATATCATGCTAAAAAAACGTTTCGGATTATAAAAAATCCACCTTCAGTGTTCTGAAATAAAATAACATGTCTTTGGGCATGCAGCGAATTGTCGACAAGAAACAGGAACACACTTATTGAAGTTGTTGGAATACTAGTTAGGTAGAATACTGTGAACTAATATACAATTGTAATGTTAAATTATTGGCGTGCCTTTAACTTATACTGTGCAATTATGTAACGCAGGCCTTTAAGAAGTAAAGAAAAAGTTTCATATTTTGAGTTATTTCCTGTCAAAAATGCACGCTTTTAGACCTAAAGGGGCCTATTACTTTTAGTGCGGTGCATAATTAACACCATTTCATCATTCATGTGTCCAGCGAGTAAGTCACAGATTCATTAAAGATTATCACTTAATGTGACGCACGGTCACGCGAGAAGAATGCCTATTTAGATTCATCTTACACACTAAGGGCAAGAACTCTCAGATAAAACTTTTAGGCTGAAATAGCACGTGCTATTCTGGAGAGTTTAGTTTAACTCAACACAATCTGTGTTATCTTCTAAACCATAGGAGGGTGTATTCTGACTAAAATATATTCTAAAGATAATAAGTTTTCCACCCATTCAGAATGTATTGGGCTGCAGCATACTCGAAGAAGATAGATAATTTCGTTGGTGCAGTGACACTGTTTTCTCATGGCATATTTCTTGCATTCAAGGGCTAGGGGAACAATGTTGCTCAATTCAAGGGCTAGGGGAAAAATGTTGCTCAATTCAAGGGCTAGGGGAACAATGTTGCTCAATGTTAAGCAGTTGGGTTAACTGTGATACCACGCACCGTCTAAAAATATTCGACATTGTCCGGATTAAAGAGCATAAGGAATTTGTCTTTCTTTCAAAAGTGATCAGAATCAGTAATGACTTGAAGACCTTCAAAATTTTTGGACGTTTGTAATTCGACGGCATTTTGTACGTGTGAGTTAAGATTTCATGATCTTTAAAACTTCAGTATAAGTTTTATGGTTTTGAAAATCACGGTTGGATGGTCAAAAAATTTGATGGCTAAAGTGATTGGTTTCAAGAACGAGTTGCTCATTGATTTCTAAGTTGTAATAGTATGTTGTCGGTGTACATGGTAGCATATTTTGTCGGATCAACACGTATCATGGCACACGGCAGGCCACACATGACAAACGGGTTTTCCTTCTCTCTCCTTCGTCAAATCGCCAAACTTGTACTCTCCATTGACGACCCAGTACGGGTACATGCCACCCACGCTCCCAGACCCGCTGGGCTCATCAGGGGCCCATCCGCCGGTGCCATTCGGCGCAGCCCTGCGGTTGTTGGCTGGCCAGAGCCAGACGCCGTTGATTTTCAAGTAGCCCAAGAAGAGGCGAGCCTTTCGCTGATCTGAAAAATACATCAAAGGGAAACTAAATTCAAGCCTAATGTATCATGGTATCAATTGAATAACAGGAAACTGGCACTACTGGATAATGAAAATCTCTGAAAAAAGTTTTTTCCTATTCTGATTTTCCAAGCTTCGGCGTCATTTTTTTGTTATGTAGACTGAGAACACACTTTCTGGTTTATATTTACGTTAATATTATTGTCAGCGAAAAAATACATATCACAGAACAAAGTACGCATGCCTTGTTAACACACGAAGAGAAAATATGGACATCCATTTTATTCTTTAATGCTCACACAGGTCTCAAAACAGCCATTAAGAAACTAAAAAATGTCTCTAAATTTCATCTTCTAGGAAAGTTCGATCGCGGTGCCTAGAATGGGAAAAACAGTGTTCTAGAAATTGCTTCCTATGAAGTGCTGTTCCGAACCTGTTTTCAAAGTTCAAAAAGCACGATTTGATGGACTTTCTTTCAGTCCGTTTTGCTGGCGTAATATTTTCAGCTATTCGATGTTTTGGGTCCCTTGACGTCAGCCAGAACGAAGTGTTAAGTTCCCTTTACATCAATCACCTTTGTAACCTTAAATGAGTTTTTTAAACTATGAATATATTAAAAACTGCAGTAGCGGCTACAATGCAAGAAAAGGAAACCTCAACCATCTCAAAATAGATAAAGAGGAAATTTCCGAGAAACGCAAATAAGCTAAAAATATTAGAAATCTATATACTAGATATCCATCTACTAGACGCAGAGTATCACTGTACAACTATTTTGACTCAATATCTGAATATAGAAAAATTGAATTACCTTCCTCATTGCAAAAAATCATAGAAGTCGTTTAAAAATATCCATTCACCACAAAATTTCAGATTTGTTTGGGTGTTTAGTAATCATTATTTATATTTTACACTTCATTGCATCGTAAAACAAAAAAAAAATCACAAGCTTCTTGTAAAAGCAAAAGTTATCCCCTCCCTATCTTCTTTCAGTAACTAACACATAAGCTCTTGGTTTTGAGGCAGTTTTTGAGCCTTCTCTCCAATCAACTTCTATACATTTTCGAAAAGATTGATGGCTGGATACTCTGTTGGGTAATTCTATTAGAGTTATTGCCTTTCACGTCAAGAAAGATCCTAATTTTCCCTGTTTTGTGTCAGGGTGCATTGTCTTGCATGGAAATGGCGGTGAACAAAGTGCAAAGTGTATTTTACACAATTTAAAGTTACAGGATAAATGTGTGAAAAAACAAATATTACAATTTCATATTATTTTTTTACGTGAAGGAATTATGGAGACCACTCTCGCTGAAGAAATCATTCCTAAAACTGTTATCACACACCCCGTATCACCCCACCACAATGTATAAACGTCAATGACGTTCATACATTGAGGGAATAAGAATTCACTACTTCTGTGTGAAGTATATATTGTACCGTAAGAACAACATTCAAGTCACCTAAGGGAAGTTCATCTCATACAATGTCAGTCCGAAGAACATACTATGTTGCAAAATCATGCATGACTTGTTTCATTTTATGATTATGCAAGACTTGTTTCATGGCCCCCATGCATGCAATCCTATATTTTATAACTTACGAGGCGCTGTTGTCCATGAGATAACATTCCCTGTCTCTTCACTGAACCTGAGATAAATTGGTGACGCTGTGGCAAAAACAGTCCCCATTTGTCATTTTAATAATTTTGGAAGTACCCGTGCAAACGTTGCTGGCTGTCGTCCAGTCAATGGTTTCACATTAAGTGTTTCAGATATTTTATACCTCCTTAACACACTATGACTATTGTTAGACCTACATTCATTACCTGAAATTTCTGTAATTGAGAATTTTTCCCCATGATCTATCAACATGATTTCGGTTTCTGTAAAGAGGCAGAGTCGTACGTATTTGTGCCTCCATTTTCTTGGTTAATTGGTTAAACATTGCAAAAGCATTGTCTCCAACTGCCAAGAATCACATAAAGAGTATGATGGAAAATTTTAGAAGACTAAAATAAATGCTTTTGAAATTTATCCTGATTTTTAAGTCGTGGATTAATGTACTAGTTTATTTTCTCATGTGGAGTACTGCAAAATAATATTTTTAAATCATGAATGCGTGTACAATTTTTTTAGACACTTCCTTATCATTCATTCATGGCTCCCCATAATTTATTTAATCACGTTTGGCATAAAAACAATTTAGTGTTACTGTTTCTTACTTCCTCCATTACGACTGCTACTGTACGCTGAAAGTTGAGAGTGAATGTTTTTAATGTGCATGTGGTGACTATATTTCAGCCACCCCACAAAATTTCATCTAGTCATTTTAAGAGTTCAGTTATCTGAAGATGTACCAATGTAAATTTACTCAATAAAAAAGTTCCAACTTCTCCGTCCTGTATCACCGATACGCACTGCAGGAGAAGCTATGTAAGGCCGCTGCTTCACTTGCCCAATGAAATTCAACGACGGAGGTAGCACACTCCGGGCCTTACATGCATAATAATCAGTCAAAGAAGAGGGTAGCCGTCAAAAATGATCTCATAATCTGGTGGCTTCTCAACTCGTAAACCTATTTTATCAACCCTTAGGCATAAAGACCTAAATTGGTTCTTCAAAATTGCCCTTAAATGGTTTTTAAAAATTATTTATTGTGTAAAATATTGTTCTATATACTTTAACTTTCATTCAACATAGCACAACTCTAAATTACGCGTTCGAACATTACAAAATGAAACATAGAAGCGTGTCTAAATTTTAGTGCAAAGTTGTTGGGCAAGAATAATTTTCCAAAAACTTACCAATGTTTTTGGTAGATGACGATAAAACGTCGCAGCAAAAACGGGCAAGCTAGCATTACACACATTTCCCCACCGTGCTTGGTGTTGTAGTACGTCCTCATGGCATCGGTGTCCTCTTGTGTCTCCGGAGAAGCAAGGTTCGCCCCCAGCTCCAGGCAGTACCTGAGTGTCTCACAGTAGGTGGCTGTGAAGTTGCTGTCGTACATGCAACCAAACGAGTGTTGTTCGAAGGGGGCTGTGCAGGCGGTGCGGGGAGGAGTCGCCACTGTATCTATTAGACGGTCATGAAGAGCAAGATACCATTAGTAGCTCAAAGAGTATATGCTAGTGATACGGTTAGAAATTCTACTGTCAGGTTTTCAACTGGAAATTCAATCATCGAAATCGAACATGAACATGACTCACAAAATAAATTTTCTAAAATTTTCGTTATTCGTAGGTAATGGAACCGAATCAATGTTATCCTGCTAGGAGTTCGGTCGTCTGAATGCCTGTCCGTAAGTTCAGCAATTACGCATCGATTTAATTATATTTAAATGCGCGGACTAGAATTACTGGAGCAGAAATTCATAAGAGCGTATATGTGCCTGGCAAAATATTTCTTCTATTTCGACTGCCTGCTTTCTTTGTGTTAACAATCGTTTCTAAAAGGAACATTTTCTCTGTTGAGTATTCTTCGTCACAATATTTGCAATGGTCATGAAATAAGCTTTGCAATCCTCAAATAACTAATTAGTCAACTAGGTTGACGTACTAATAGCCCCGTACATGACCATTTTTGACCTGGGTAAAAATTAACGGTTGTTTACCTATTCAAATTACCTCAATCTATTCTACGCATACTACTCTCAACCAGCTCTAACTTTAACTATTCGGATCTCGCATAACCCATTTTAATTATCTTAACCTAACTGGCTGTGACCTAACCGTTTTTAGTGTAACACAACCCAACGTAACAAAAATAAAAGTAACTTTGTTTTAAGAAAGTCCTATCAAACCTATCTTATCAACGCTATCTCTCAAACGTATTTTATCCTAGTTCAACCTAACCTATACTAGCGTAAACTAACTTTTCTAAGCCTAACTAGTACTACTCCCTCATCTTGACAAGTGCTAACATAACCTCAAGTGGCCCTATCCAAACCTGTTTATATCAAACCTACTAACGATTTTCTATCACAACCTGTGCAGTCCCATCCTAATTTGACTCTACAAAGCTAAGCCTAACATATTTTTATCACCACTTCAACCAACCAAACTTCATGCTAGCTAAGCAAATCTAATCTGAAATTACACTCGAAAATCTAACCAAACTCATAAATTTATTTTAAAATCCTAACTTGAACGTTTTATGTACTCTGGAATTATATATTCAATTTCTATATCTGTACGAGACAGATCAGGGGAAAGAAAATGTTGAGAAAATGGATCAGCTGAAAAAAACACATTTGGGGGTATTTTTTTGTACTTTTGCAAAAAGAAACTTCTGTCTTCAATCAGAATTCAATGGTTGCTTTACATATCATGAAGTATATCGTTTCTATCATTAATTTTTTCTAAATTTTACCACGGTTGTCATGTAAAACAAATTATGAAATGCAGTGCAGTTCATTGTAGTTTCAAAATGTTGAAATATACAGCCAACAACTAGCGTCACAATCATAGTCCTTCTCCCTTTCATCATAAAAATCAACTTTTTCTTGACCAGAAGTTTGATGTTTATTCGCGTTGGAAAACTTCTGAAATTCTGAGTAAGATAAGTCATACCTTTGAGAATCATTCCATCTTTGGTGCACTGAAGATACTGGAGCTCTGGACACGTAGGCTCCGGGACAATTTCATTTTCTTTCAAGTACCTTCCTTCATACATGCACACTGAAAATGTGAAACATGTAAACAAATGCCCTCTAAAAAGTGACTTATAATAAGAATACAGGAAGCATTTGCTGCCATACTAACGTCAATCTCCAGGTAAGATTGTCGATGTATGCTCATGTGCACTTCACACGTATTATGCCTGAGACAAGGTGCGTTGTTTTATGCACCACGGCTCTGTAAAAAATACACTACTGATGAAATGTTTCAGAACACTAATAAAAGTTCAAGAATGCACTGTCGTTGCAGCTGAGAACAGGAAACTTTAGCAACGAAGGTAAGTGCACAAATACGTTTAACACCATTTCAATGAAACGGTCGGTTAAAGCCCCGGATCAACATCAGTCATAATCTGCAAAAGCAGAGAAACACACGTACATTGAACAGAAAAACTTTCCAAATTTACAAATTGTCTCAGAGTGTATAAAATTAGATTCTAAATAGAATGATGACGTGACGTACAATAAAAGAAAAACAAAATCTAAATTTTAGTTACTCAACTACACAAAATGGTGAAAGCGGGTATAAGTGAAAAAAATACTCACCACAATCGTAACGATAAGAGTCTATCTGAAGGTGTTACTACGATGAAAAACTGGTTGGATGGCATACTGATTTCCTCCAAAAATATGGATTTAATGATTAACAATGATAATGCTCCTGATAACCAAATTACATGAGTGCAATGCGCTGATAATTTGCTTCAAGTTCGATCAAATGGGTGAGCATTAATTTAGATTGATAAAACGAATTTCAACCTCTATTGACGTCGGAAAAAAGGAAGGTATGCAGTTGGAAGTTCATCAGTAAGGCTATCTAGCGGCAAAGATGCATAGCTGTACTGAATGGGAGCAATGTCCCACTCAAAAAATGCCCCATTTCACAACAGAACGAGGAACATTCAAATTGGAAAATTATGACGTATTGGTTCCGGAACTCATCGAGATTTGTAACATTCAAAGGATAGAGAGGCGAACATTAAAAACTGACAAAGCTCCCAATCATTCTTTCATGGAGTGAATTGCAGAAAAACACGTAAATGTGCAATTGCTTTGCCTTGCTCCGTAGTCTTACCTTTCAAGTCCAATAGAACATGTTTGGAGTGTCCTCAAAAGCAACTTTAAGCAGAAAATGTACCAGAGGATGAGTGAAATTCTGGAAATAAAGCGTGCTGGGGGAATATTAAATGCGAACCTACGCTTAAATATTTATATTGGAAGAAATTGCGGCGGCAGCTATTGGGAAGTACCTGGAAGGTGGCTTGAAAATTTGCGAGCCGAGTAGAAAATATTATGCGGCAGTGATGCACTAGGATAATTTAAAAGAATTGCATTAAATTAATTTTAAATTCAATGTATGTGAAATCTTAGAACAATGTATGAAATTTCTCAATATTAAAAAAATATTGATTAAAAGTAATTATTTACATTGTATATTGAAGCTTTTATGGTAATTAATCTACATTTGATTTGCAAAGTGGAGCATAGTGTTATGACCTTTTGAATTTCTAATAATTGCAGTATTCATACAGGTCTTTCCAAATGGCTGTCATTATGAATACAGACATGCTTTATAGGCGCGTGTTTTCTTTCGTCATTTACATACTGTAAAAAGTCCTGTATGAGATATTACACTCTTCTAACGGCATACATCATAAATAATACTTGTAAATCATCATTCATGGAAAAACATAAAATCAATATGTCAGAATTTTACCGTGACTCTGAATAACACGTTGAGCGCCATGTATCATAACAAAATGAATTATGAAATGAATTGTATTACAATTTTCAACCTCCCTTCAGTTTACCGCAAACGACTAACGTCACAATCGTAATACTTTTCTCGTCAACATAAAAATCAACTTCTTCGGCCATGTTTTTTGTCCATTTCTCAGAATACTTTCGTAATTCTGAATGTCATTTATGATTCCTTGAAGGATCATTCCATGCTTGGTGCACAGGAGGTTTTGGGAATCTGGACAAAAAGGTTCTGGGAATGTTTCATTTTCACTTTGTAGCGCTCCTTCATAGATGCATATTCAAAAAGTGAATCTTGCGCTCAAATATTTAATAAGAAAAAATTTGTAATAGAAATGAAGGAAAGATTTGCCACCACGATAGCTTCAATCTCCCAAAGAGGTTTTCCATGTATGCTCACCTACACTTTCGATGTTCTACCCATATGATTTAGTGTATTGTGTAGTGTACCATACATCCGTGAAAGATACACGCCTGATTTTAAATTTAGGAGCAGTTGAAAAAGTTAGTGAAGGCACCTTCCTTCCATTGTTCCAACTCAAAACATAAGCACTTAAAATACGAAGGTAACAGCAAACCAAAACTTTAAAATTATCTTAATGACAAGTTTCACGCCTCAATGCATCATGTCATAATCTGTACAAACAAGAATAAATACAGCAATCGAACATATAACAAGACAACTTACTGAGTGAATTTATATTTACTTTCATTATCTTTAAACGAAGCGAACATGAAAAATAGCTTTGTAAAATCTATGTAGAAATTTTTTATAACAAAAATTATTGGTCTTGATCAATAATCATAGGTGAAGAATATCATTAGGCTACGAGTTGCAAATTGATTAGAATTAGCGCAAGTAATAAAATACAAATACAATTGCAATAAAAATCTCATTACTACCCTGCATTAAGTTCAAAACTATCTTTGATAGGAATAACGCTGAAACCAATTCACTAGAAAGTTTAAAAATATGTTAAGAATGAGAAAACATCTCTCCACTCACCCTGGGAATACCAGCACGTGAAGCCCTCAGTCTGCTCTCCCCCGACGCGCGGCAGGTACGCGGAGGCAAAAACGCACCTCGAGGACTTGTGGCACGCGAGGTTGGCAGGAGGACTCCTTGAAGCAAGCGCCGCGCAAATCGTGATGCTTGGAGTTGTAACTTCCGTGAAGTTTTCACCAAAAACCATTGTCATGTTGGCTCCAAAAGATGACCAAAGACGATCTGTTGGGGCGGTGGACAAGACCCCAATCCCCATCAGGAAGCAGAGGACCATTGCAACGGCCTGGTTGTGGACCGCAGTGATCACCGTTTCGAGAATTTTTGGTCTCATTTCTCAAGTTTAGTAGTAGTGAAGCAACCCAGAAAATGTATTCCTGTCCAAGAATCACATTAAATAATACCGTTTATATTGCCCAACCATCCATCAGTTGATTTATGCAGCTAGTTTTCTGACAAAAAAATCAAAAGACATTTTTCAGCAATTTTACACTGGACAACGGTGAACAACTGTGAGAACAAAACTTAATACGAATTGACATTTTTATGTGTGAAAGAAGCTTATGAAACCCAAACAACTACCACTTTATAATTTCGAAAATTAGTGTTTTCCCAATTTTTTCCGATAATTTACATTTGACAAAAAAACCTTAAAACCTAATTGCCTCGATACTTAATTAAACAGCAGAACATTTCTGAGACAAATGCACAGAAATGCTGTGTAGCAGAACTGGTTCTGCACTACGCTTATCTTTCACACATTTGCACAACAGGTGCAATTTCAAGCAAGATAATTGAAAGAAATTGCTCAATTTCGTAATTGACTAAGTTAGTTTAGTGAATACATGCAAAAAAATTAATGAGAACTATGCATGAATGCAGAAGCAAATATCAAATGCACACGAAACATAGCTGGAATTATTTTGTGCAGGAGGTTTTATTGCAAGAATATAATGTAAACTTTTCTCAACGCTATAAAATCAAAATTCCAGAATGGGATAGTCACACCTATTTGCATTAGCAATTTAAACAATGCACATATGTAAATTTTTGTACCATTTAACGTGCAAGTATTAACAAATACTAAAAAGACGATCACCAATTTCATCTGATAGATATAGGCGCCAATTATTTTATACCTTGTTTGAAATTCATAAAGAGATTTTGAGACTGTGTAGCTCATAACATAGCTATTTTATTGCAAAATGCTACTAATCCTTCATCTAAAATTGTCCTGAAAGTGATTTTAAATCAGGTTTAGCAAATGAATTATAGATATAACTGGATTATATTATCACATATTTTGCACGCTCTTGTAGCATCATTAAAATTTTGTTTCCATTTGTTAAAAAAAATTTTCATCGAGTGAAGACATCTTGTAAAATATTCAAGAATATTCCAAGACACTTATTAAAAAACGTTTCAATGATGAAATTCTGCTCAAAAACGATGTAAGAGACCTGTTCTCTCCGCCGGGTTAACCAAGACTGCGCTCTCGAAGACACTCATTGAACATTACCAACTTCTCCATGTGTTTAAATCGTTGGGATTTTGTACACATTGCTATAGTTGATGAAAATATCCAGAAAAAAGGGTATAGAGCTGCTTTCGAAACATTAGAAAAAAATGCAGGGATATGGTCAATTTCAAGATGGCAGTCACCACGGAGGGAGCTGAGCTGCGTCATTTAAATTTTTCACGAGTTACACATTATTTTATAAAAACCTCACGTGAAGAATATTTTAAATTTATCCCATTTTTCAATAGAAATCATCAACCATCCAATCAGCTGAGTTACTGAGACCAGTTAGTATAGATCACCTGCATAAGATGATGCATGACTTGAAAATCGAACTCAAATCACAATCCCGAGTTTTGGAGGAGAATTTCCAAAACTTGCTCTCCAATTTAGAAGAACCAATGAAATTTAACTGTTAGACGTTCATTTTCTTGATTTAATATATTCCAAGTATCCAACACTTCACTTGCATTGAATTGAAAATATTTACATAATTATGTCTATACTCTCTCCAATACATGGCGTTGTAGTACCTGAACAAATTCAGAGCTGACGGGAGTGAGGAAAATGATTTAGTATTAATCAAATTGGCTCGAAGTGTCCATAAATTTTAAATATTCTGTGGCCAAGAGGGCACGCCTGTGGGCAATCAGATGAGGACACACCTTAGCTTTCGTGGTACACGGTGAAAACTTTTTGTCACTAACATCTAAATGAGAACATGAATTTCAGTATGTAGAAAAGTTTTTGTTCAACCGTGACCAAAATGAAAAGAGAAATTTGTTCTTAGCGTGTATAAATTCGTTGTCAAAATTCTATTCACGAGCTCCAAGTGATGTTTTACTGGGATTATCATGATTTCTTTGGGGCATTCATCTGATGAATGATGCAGGTAGTAATTCATGCATGTTGTTAAATCATTGGCAATTGATGTGCTTTTCAGATTTCAATCGTAAAAATCAGACTATTAGCTTATTAACAGGGTAAAAATGCAAGGAAAACCGAATTTTAATCATTTTTACTATAAGGAAAATTAAACTAATCAGTTTTTAAATCTATTTCATGAATGAAGATTCCTTAAGAGACTGAATTTAAATTTTCTTTCAGGTTGTAACAGAAGTACAATTCATTTTTTCAATTTGATATAAACTGAAAATCCTGTCAAAAATCGATTTATTTAATCTTTAACATAGTCACCATTTTTATTAATTACATCTTCCCATCCTGCCATGAGCTCTCTGATTCCTTCTTCATAGAATTTTGCCAGTTTGGACTCAAAAAGAGAAACTAGTTTCATTTCGACCTCTTCTCTTGAAGTAAGCCTTTGTCCCATTGCATGATCCTGTAAGCTCTTGAAGAGATGAAAATCGGTTGGAGCAAGATCGGGAGAATATGGTGGGTGATGCATGACTTCCCAGACAAATTTTTCAGTGAGATTTTTGGTTGCTCTTGAAGTGTGGGGTATGCATGCCAATGCCATGGTGCAGAATTAGGCCTTTTCGATTGATCAAAGAGGGCCGTTTTTCCTGTATATGTACTTTTAAACGAGTTAGCTGCTGACAGTAAACTTCGTTGTTGTTTGATTGTCACCCATTAGGTCATAATAAACAATTTCCTTCATATCCCACTATACACACAAAAGAATTTTTCACGGTCCACTCAACTTCTCGGCTGTGGAATTGGCTTTGAATCACGACGTAGCCACTGTCTTTTGCGCTAACAATTGTCGTAAAAGATCCACTTCTCGTCTCCAGTTTTGATTCGGTCTAAAAAAGGTGCCTGAAGTTCACGAGAACGCAGTGAAACACAACAGGTCATACGCTGTGGCCTGTTGATTTCTGATTTAACTCCAAGTCTTTTCATTTCCCGATATATGGTCATATGGCTTAGATTTAAGGTTTTGCTCAGTTCCCTAGTAATGCAGGTTGGATTTTTATCAATGGCAGGTTGCAATTGCTCAGAATTGAGTTTTTTTGAGCATCCTGCTCTCGGTTCGTCTTTCAGACTGAAGTCATTCTTTTTTGAAATGTGAAAACCATCTTCAGCAGGTCTTTTCATTCACATCATTTCAATGAGTGTTTTTGAGTGTTTTTGCTGCTGAGCTTGCCGTATTGCCTTTATGAAATTCAAACAGTAAAATATGCCTGACATGCTCTTGATTTGGAGTGTACATTAGGGATTGAAATAATTATTTATTACGATGATTATCACACAATCTAAAAGAAGAAGTAATATTTTATCAATCACCATAGATAAGCACACTACATTAACAAGCTAAATTGAAGTAATCGTGCTCTGAACATATAGCTCAAAACTTGGACAGAACTTCCGTTTCAACCTGAGCCCAAATAGGGGTTACTCTTCGCTGTTCCATCACCCTACTATAGAATGAAAAGTAATAGCTCATGTGATGCTGGACATCTTTGAATTATTGATAACGAATAATAATGTAAAACACTTTTCTGTAAACGAATTTTCATATAATGGGGAAATGATTCAAGTGACTTGCAACATTGCAATGGAAAAATTATACATTGAAATGCACGTTCGATTATAAAAACGTCCTTGAAAACAACAAAAATTATTTTAACAGATGTTATACTACAGGACAGATGATCCAATGAAACACTCGGGTAATAATGAAGGCTCGCACCACTTTAAAAAATACTATGTCAGTCTGCTTGCAACCAAAATATATCTCAACAAAGTTATTAACCAAGTAGGTAAATTTAGAGAGAGACCACCAAAACCATGATCCTCAGTTCGTCGTGAAAATGTCTGAAAATGCAAACATATGTCCCTGCATCATTGAAAGACTGTCAAAGCTTTCAACTCAAAATGCATTACAGTAAAATTGGATGAAATTAAGAAGGCACGGCTTAAAAGCGTCTTGATGCTATTCAATTTTAATTTAGAGGTCCAAAAACGAAAAAACTCAAACTTAGTCCAGAGAACATTGTTTTCATATAAACAGATGTTTGAAATCTGCCATTCACTCACTAACCAAAACAATAAAGAAAAGGAATATTGTTGTTGTTCTCACCATCCATCGTAAATTTGAACGACCAATGCTTAGAGTTCAAATAATCAAGGAATTGCGATGAATGAGCTTGTTCTCTGAAAAGTAAAAAGTATCATCTACGTTCCTCTTATAAAACACGGGTTTAAAATCAGAAGGACATTCTTCTAACCAGATTTTCTTATAATTACAAATGAAGATGTTAGCAAAAGTAGGCCCTAACGGCGAACCCATTCCCAACCCCTTCAGCTGACGGAAAAGACGACCATCAAACAGAAAAAAAATGAGAAAGAACTGCCAATTCTGAAATAGACTTAAATTATGACCCCTTTAGCGCCAAAACACCTCCTGAACCGCCAGTGATAATTTAGAAAAACAAATATCAATGGTGTCTAAGAGGGAAATATTGGTAAAAAGCTTTCAATGTTTGAAGAAGCCATGTAAAGTGAGTTTACGTCATTAAGATTGCATATTTCAGTAGAAAAACTGAAGGAATTGCCAACAGTATATTCGTTGCTAGTCAGCGGTTTGAGAACAGGAACAAGAAATTTTGCCAATTTATAACTAGTTTTGCTGTACGTTGCAAAGACAGGCCTTAAATGAAAATTGGTTGAAAAATTGTGCATGTGAATTTTTTGCATCCCCTACAATATTCCACCGGAAATAAACAGGAAGTCGAAGATTTCCTCTTTAATAATGTTGTTTTTATTTAATTTTTCTGACTAAATTATTACCTTTATTTTCAATTTCAGTGAGTATTTATGCACAGGTTCGAATATTTCCTGAAACTTAAATGCATCGGAAATTATTGACAATAAACTATCGGTATATTAAGCTTCCTCAAATATCACAATGCCACGACCCTTGTCTGGCTTACATACAACGATGTCGTTGCGTTGGGAAAACGCTTTGAAGAACTTAATATCATCTTTTGAAAAAATTGAGAAAAAAATTTTGATAGGCTTATGATTGAAAAACTATATGTAAGCAGTTGTTTTAAGTCTTGCAAAGAATTAATCATGGTTCCCACATTGTAATCGTTTCAGTGACAATGCTAGCTTTTCCAACACCAAGTAAAACCTAATTTATTATCAACCTTATAACCCGGTAGGCAAAAATCCACGCCAAACNCTTTGAAGAACTTAATATCATCTTTTGAAAAAATTGAGAAAAAAATTTTGATAGGCTTACGATTGAAAAACTATATGTAAGCAGTTGTTTTAAGTCTTGCAAAGAATTCATCATGGTTCCCACATTGTAATCGTTTCAGTGACAATGCTAGCTTTTCCAACACCAAGTAAAACCTAATTTATTATCAACCTTATAACCCGGTAGGCAAAAATCCACGCCAAACGACAGCAACAATTTCAGTCTCTGAGGTAAAACAGTAGCATTAGAATTGAATACAAATTTCTCTTAATCACAAGGTTGCAAGTAATTATGAATACCCAGATTACACAGTTTAGAAAAACGTTTTGAGTTTGAAACTATTAAACAATTTTTCTTTAACAATGGATATCCAGTTACTTCATTCGAGTCCCAGTTGAAGCAATTTTTGTCCAAAAAGCTGAATAGCCTTCCATCTACCGATGACCCTAATAACAAACTTTACATTTCTCTCCTATATTTCGGTACTCAATTCGAGAAACTGAAAGAAGAGCTGAAATCTCTTGTTGATAAGTGCTTCAAAATTAACTTACATCTTATTTTGTGAACAACTTTTGTATTAGATCGTTTTTCAGTTTCATGGAGAAACTTCCCGTTGCGATGCGCTCCTCAATTGTTTGTGAAAATAGTTGTGCACAGTGTGCATCCAGGTACGTCGGTTGCACCGATCGTACCCTAGGACAAAGGATCGCTGAGCATATTGGAGTCAGCCACTACACAGGTTCAAGGCTAGGACAACCCTAATAATTTTAGAGCAAAAAAGTCATTTGTGCTGTCGTTGAGAAGAGGTTAAATTTAATGGATGTGTAACGCTTCTATATTTTGAATATGCTTTTTTTTAGTCCCGTTATATAAGATATTTGTGTTAGGGTATAGATCTTCATTTGATGGTTTGCGACTCTGGTCAATGAGGAAATGGTTGAATATAGAGCCTTGGTATTTATGGGCGGTTGATCTTTGCTTCAGGGTCATCCTGGTCAAGTCAATGTAACATTTATTAAGAGACTCGCAGTCTCTTCTGTCACACTTAAATTGGTAAATTACACTGGTCCTGTCCAGATCATTAACCCTGGGTGCAGACACATCCTTTTTCTCTAAGAGGTCACTGATATTGCAGTTTTTAAAATCCACACAGACTATAATTGACGCATTCGGTTCTGTTGGCTTAATAAAAGTTTTAACAATGATTTTAAAGACTCGTTCATAAAGTTTGTAGTTCTTGTGCTTTGATTTTCATAAAAAATAATGACATTGCGAGATTTAAGTTCAAGATTATTTTTATTACCCAAGGTTCGGTTTAAGAAATTACCAATAGTTCTATCAATGAGAGTATTTGGAAAATTGTTGTCAACCAGCAACCGCTTAACTCTAAGCATTTCTGAATGAAAACATCAACTGCTGCACTCCTTATAAGCTCTATTTTTTAAAGCGTGGATAACACTCTCTTTGTACATTTGCGAAGCATCACAATCGTAATTTATAGTTTCACCTGCATGAGTTGGGTTCCTCGTCAGGGCCCATATTTGCCAACTTCTACATGTCGTTCGTGGAAAATCTCGCTATGAACACTTTGCCTACTATGCCATTTTTTTACTGTAGATACGTAGATGATATTTTTGTTGAAGTAGATGGTCTGGCGCTGTTGAAGATGTTAAGCAATTTGATGTCAGAAAAATCCGAGCTGAATTTTAAGTTTGAGTTGGGCGCGCACAGTAAGCTGCCATTTTTGGATGTTTTGTTTGAAGCGTCTCATGGTACTTTTCAGATATTAGTTTACGTCAAGCAATCTCATGCAGGTGAAACTGTAAATTTTGATTGTGATGCTCCGCAAATGTACAAAGAGGGTGATGTACACACTTTAATAAATAGGTGTGATTAGGTGTGTAGTAGCTGGTCAAGTTTTCATTCGGAAATGCTTCGAGTTAAGCGGTTGCTGGTTAACAACAATTTTCCTAATACTCTCATTTCTCATTGATAGAACTATTGGTAATTTCTTGAACCGAACCTTGGGCAATAAAAATAGTTTTGAAGTTGAATCTCGCATTGTTAATATCTTGTATGGAAACCAAATGCATAAGAATTACAAAATTGATGAACGAGTCTTTAAGAAGATTGTTAAAATTTTTGTTAAGCTAAAAGATCCGTACATGTCAATTAAAGTCTGTGTATATTATCAAAACTGCAAAATCAGTGACATATTAGTGAAAAATAAAATGTCTGCATCCAGGTTTATTGATCTGGACAGGGCCAATGTAATTTGCCCATTACATTGTGACAGAAGAGTATGTCTCTTAATAAATGTTACATTGACTTGACCAGGATGACCCCGATGCAAAGATTAACCTCCCATAAATACCAAGGTTCTATTTTCAACCATTTCCGCATTGATCATAGTTGCAAACCATCAAATGAAGATCTATACCCTAACCCAAAAATGTTATATAGCGTGACTAAAAAAGAGCATATTCAAATTTTAGAAGCGTTACACATCCATAAACTTAAACCTGTTCTCAGTGAAAACACAAATGACTTTTTTGCTCTAAAATTATTTACTAAACCGCAGCTGATAAGTCTGAGGCCACTGCTCGTCCGGTCATTTCGCCCCTATCGCTTGTGCAGTGAACATCTATAGTGTGCAAAACTATTACTGTACCTCATCTCGTGTCTACATACTTTTGTTGTACAAACATTATACCTAGTCATTTATAAAATATTTTTGTGCTATGATCTTTAAGAATTAGACTTGCATTTTACCAGTGTGACTGATCAATTTTTCTGAATATTTTCAACCTGATGATGATGTTTGTACATCTAAACGTTGCGTTTTATGGACTTCAAAGGTAGCACATTTTAACGATTGACAGTTTTCAAATCAACAAATTTTGAGTGAATTTCTTCATTCACATGATGAACTTCAATACTGAAGTAGTTGTTGATGAGTGACGGAGATAAGTAACTTAAATCATAGGCTCAATGTCCGTATAATTTAGTCATTTTTCATTACATCGTTCGCTATACAGAAACAAAACTCACTTCTAAAACTGTAGCACTGATGAGTGAGGTGTCATAAATGTTTAAAATTTCAAATCGCTGCTTCGTGTATTTTCTTGGAATACTAAAATGGAAATATGAAAGAAAACGATTTCCCGAAGCAACAAAATTGTCACGAATATAATGTAAAGATAGAATCAAGAGAGAATATTAGTGGATAAAAATAACATCATGTAGTGATTTTTGTGTTGATGATTGAGCTGGTGCAATGTTTTATGTTTGTTTTGTGTTTTATGTTTGTTGTGTGCGGTTCGTTGCTTCGTTGTCTCGCTCTCCAGGCCCACAAGTAGAACTCTACTTTCAGACTGCAGTTTTGTTCATGTCTTACATTCATGGATTTCAGTCTAAGGTAACTAAAGAGTCTAACAAATTCAACGTAGAAAAACACAAGGTTGAAAAGGGTAAATAGTG
>JACJUY010001376.1:175898-186445 GCA_014220935.1 Platorchestia sp. MABIK | reverse complement strand
TGAATTAGGATAATGGATAATAAATTCTTAAGTTTCATCTGATGCTGTGCTTGCACTTTCAATGGAGGAGCACTTTAATACGTCAATCCTACGTGTCTAAGTATGGTTTGTAACTGCATTTGATGTGCCACCTACGCTTCTTCTAACTGCTGTGTATTTATTTGAACTCTCGTCAGATAAAAATTTTTTTTACGTATGAGAGCAAAGTTTATCATGAATTCGGTACGCCATGTAAAAATTCTGACTGCAATATTTAAATTAAAAAAATGGGATATTATATAGTTTTTCTGATTTCCAATTGTATGATAATTTGTACATTTTTACGGCCTTCGTGTTTCCGTTCAAGTAATATATTGCTTACGAACGTCTTTTACGTAATATTGTGTATTGTAGATATTTTGAGTTTACTCGCAGTTGTATCTAAGATCGGTGTTCATTGTTTTCATTAGTGTTCGTACATAGCTACCATCAGTATGTTCGTAACTTCAACGGTGTCCATTTACATTTTTCTGTAGACACTTGAATAGAGCTGCAGGCGACGCATTCGTTCACTCAACTGAAAGACGATTGATCGTTACTCTTTTGAAGGATGTTTTCCCTTAAGCCATTAGCAGCCGAGCGCACCACGCTCCTAAGTTCAGTTCTGTAAATTAATCCTCAGTCTCCTGCTACCATGACTGCTGAACTTGTTCTCATACAAATTTATCAGAATTGAAAAAGCCTGAAAACATTTCGATTAAATGCTACTCTTGGAGCTGCTAGTAATCATCACCGCGTTTTATAGGCGCTAAACTATAAATTTTATAATGCCTAGTTTTTTAGCTGTAATGTTATAACTAAAAAATTTTGTGGGTGTCCAAATCAATCAAGAGTACTCTTGCTAGTTAAACAAATTAATTGTACCTCATTTATTTCCGTCAGGAGCTCGGTTGTTTTACGGACACCAGGGACACGAAAATATAATTACTTTATCATCTATTCGTGTGCTAAAACGTACTTGTAAATCTCCTTTCATACGAGTCAAGAAATCACGTGTTGATCTATTTATTGTCGGGAGAAAAAAAAGGTTTGTTTTAACAGCCAGAGTGATCAAGACCTATACACAACAGGTATCGTACTTTACAATTTGTTTCAAAATATCCAGTATCCTTTGATTGTACTGTGACAGTTTAGATTTTCTAAAGAATCGTAGATTGTTTTTCATTTTTCAAGTCTCGAGATAGGAGATGAAAGAGAGAATAAAGAAATATATATTAAACTGTAACAATTGTACATAACTGTTAACATTGCATAATTATTTATTCAAAGCAAAAACGTAATCACTGATTATTTGATTTATTATTGATACGTAAAATGAACTCCTACGCACAGAACATCCGACGACCCCACAAATGGTTAAATTTTTTAATCCTAAGTTATTTCGCAACTCCATGTGGAGTTCAATTATGAGTGTAGGTTTAAATCTTTACTTTAACAGCAGACCGTCAGCTGGCGAATTTTGAGACATCACTTCATACTGAATACACAAGGGTGAATCCAAAGTTGACACCTATTTTCATCTCGGTAAAAGCCCAATGAGCAGCAGTTTGAAACAACACAATTGTGCGATGGCAAAAGTGGAAGAGGGCAGAGTAAATCTTATTGTTTTCTGAAATACATATGTGTACAATTATTATTTAATTATTATTATTATCTAAGAAAGTTTTAGCCTCCCTTAACCACGACAAAGATGTTCTAAGAGAGGAAGGAAAAAGGCACCATTTAGTATGGAGTTGAGGGAACGCGGAATCTATGCGCAAGGTGCACAGAAACAGTAAGCAAAGAAAGAAGTTCATGAAACAAGAAAAAGTTAAGGAAGAAAGTAGTAGGAGCTGAAAAACAGGACAGCAGTGAACCGAAAAAAGATGGTCCGTAACAGAACAAAAACCTATTTTATATCAACAAAAAGGAAGCCTACTCAACCCTTAGCTCGGGCCCTCACATTTTCCCCCTGGGAGCGCTAATTCCCATAGATACAATAGTTGTATCCTCCTGAGGGGACATATGTGTACAAGTTCAAAGCTTTACATCCTATACGAGAACACTATTTTAGGACTTGACGGTCCTCTTAAATACCGTCAGCAATTTTACTGAAGTATAAAGCAATACTTGGAAATAACATTTTCTTCTTTCAGTTGCATGGACTCCAGTGAAAGATAAACAGTGAATTGAACGTTAAACATGCCATCAAAAATTACTTTCTTCCTGAATGAAAGAATATAGGTCCCAATACATTAAATAACTATGAAAGAGCTACACACAGGTATTAAAATCACACTTTACAAACTAAATGACAAAACTACGATACCTAGATCTAAGTTGGGACCCGAAGAAAAAATTGCCCGATCTGAGACACGACAAAATTCTAAAACGGGCAAAGTTTAGCAGTGGTATTAGTATAGTTACGAGGCAGGTAATTTTAAAAGGTCCTTCAGGTTGTCCCAACTGGCAAAATGCCCGTTTTTATCTGGACGCGACTGAATTTGGTTTTCGCTGTGACGCACATGTCACGCGATAGGGACTTATCCACATAGACGTATAAAGATAAAATTAAACCTCCAAGAAATATTTTTCATAATAACTGTTTGCACAAGTGAAACTGTTTTAATTCAATATTACCACAACTTTATTCCACGTAAATGCTGCACATGGTTGAGAAATGTGGAACAAATGAAGGTGCTACTGAGCCTGAAACAACTTGTTTCTCACGCATCTCGTCATACACACCTCAGAGGAATGAGTCAGGGTTGAGCGCTGTGGTGATGAAGGCGCGAGTGCTACAACACAGCAGGGAAAATAGCGCGTCTGTTTAGAGGATAGTCTGGGAAGGTGGACCGGTACCACCGATGATTCGACAACGCTACGTGTACCTGCACATGACGAATGCAGTGGAGTTCGGTTGAACGTTCAACACGTTTCTGCGGTTGCTACGGTTGGTTCGGTAGTTGTAAGTAGTTGAATTAAAAAACCGACTGAACTTCTCATATCCATTCATATCCTTCATAAGAGAGTGAAAAGTATAATTGCACGATAATATTTTACCTCGCATTCTAAAATTTATTTTGAAAAAGGTAGTGAAATAATTAAAATGCTTTTCAGTTATCCGTCCCGGTACGGAAATGAGCAATTTACCCAGTGTACACATACAGTAGCAGCCATTATGGTTCGGACAACTAACAACTCGAAAAACTTTCAACAGTAACTTCAATACTAAAACCTGCAATGAGCTCAATTTATACACACATGAAGCCACTTGTCTTACCTAACAGGTGTTAAAATCTTGGATCATTTGGGTGAACAAAACAAGTCGTAAACAAATATATTAGAATAGTAAAAACTTCATGTGGTCAAAAAAAGTTCGGACATCTATCCTTTCCCACATTCATGTTTGAATAACCAAATGTTGCCAGAGAGAAATATAGGTAGATTGATTCAAAAAAACTAGTGTCATCATCTACGCAGCAGCCGACGCATCAACATGCCTAGGGGAGTGTCTACACCTGCTTCTGTTCGTGAGTTGATTGTGAAATTGCGCCTTGAATCGAAGCTGTCGATAAGAGCAATAGCCAACCCAGTCAAGCAACCTCAAAGTGTTGTTGGTGATATTTTGTCTAAATATGAGAAGGATGGCTCAAACACCGCTGCTGTGTCAAGTGGCAGACCTCGACAAAACCTCAGCAAGAGACGATACTGCATTGCATAGACTAGCTAAGAAGGACCGTTTCAAAACTGCAGCAGGAATTTCTCGTGAAGCTAGTGAGTCCCTTGATATCAGAGTATCCAGGAAGACTGTTTCACGCCGCCTAGGAGAAGCAAACCTGCATGCTATAACTCCAGCTGTCAAACCCTCGGTCAGCAAGAACAGAAATGCTAGGTTGGCCTTTGCTACACAGCACTTTCTCTGGACTGATGATGACTGGGCAAAAGTGTATTTCAGTGACGAATCGAAGTTCAATTTGTTTCGATCAGATGGAAAAAGATTTGTTCGTCGATCAAATTGCGAAAGATTGTCCAAACGTGTGTCAAATCCAGTGTCAAGTTTGGTGGAGGTAGCATTATAGTCTTCGACACGATTTCAGCAAACGGTAACGGTCCCCTAGTTCGACTGGAAGGATGAGTAAACGCGCAAGTGTACAAGGAACTTCTGCAGAGACATGTGGTACCAGTTATCAAGGACTCTCTAGCCGAAGACCTCATTTTTAAGCAAGACAATGCTCCGTGTCACACTACATAATTGGTGAAGTCATTCCTGGATCAAGAAGAATTCACTGTTATGGACTAGCCAGCGCAAAGCCCAGACTTGAATCCCATCGAGAATGTTTGGAAACTTTTAAGAGAAATGACAAAGGCAAGGAATCCCAGAAATTTGCAAGATTTGTGGACCGGTTTACAAGATGATTGGGCAAAAATTACACAAGAAGAATGCAGCCACTTGGGGAAGTCTTGTAGCAGAAGATGTCAAGCCATTTTTGAAAATAAAGGGTACCATTCCAAATATTAAATTATTAATTACTTCGTTACTATGTTTATTTCATTTTGTTAGCACATTTCAAACATTTATTCAGTTTCTATAATGTTTGTCCGAACTTTTTTGACGACTTGAAATTTTTGCAATCCTAATGTATTTGTTTACAACTTATGTTAGGTTCACCCAAATGATTTAAGATTTTAACACCTGTTAGGTGAGACATGTGGCTTCACATGTGTGTATAAATTGAGCTCATTGCAGCTTCCAGTAGTGAAGTTATTGACGATAGTTTATCGAGTTGTTAGTTGTTCGAATCATTATGGTCGCTACTGTATGTCCCAATACTAATAAGTCTACGTGTTAAAGCAGCTATTTGGTTATACGAGTGGGAGGTAGGTCATGCAATGAAATATAGAGCACCAACTGCAAAACTGCAAAAGAGAATTTACATTCAACATACCTGATTAGTGAAGACGAAGAGCCACATGATAGCGGCGGCAGGGTTGCGCAGAAGGGCGAAGAGCACTGTGTACATGAGCACTTCAGCACCCATGTGCGGGCAAGACACGTACTCAAACGCACCTCCCACCGGCAGGACGTAGGTGCTGGCCGAGCCGCGAGCTGCAGCACCAATGCCAATGTTGGTCAAAATTATGACATCCAAGAATGCTATTAAAAATATTGCGCTTTTCTAAGAGACAGCGATTTTATTTAACCCTTTGTTTGTATAGTACAGTACGAGATACTCGTAGTGTCTAACACTTTAAAGAAGTCATTTTTTTAAACAACTTGGGTCAAGCAGAATAATATACTAAGATAAAATTATTAAAGACAGGCTGAATTCGGCTGTGCAAGAAATTAAGTCGCCAGTGCACCTTTTTGCATACAGAAAAATCAGTTATGGAAGGCAAAGCCCTTTGGCTACTGAGGCGGTGATGCTCAAAGAACACAAAGTCCGACCAGGTTGGGTCGAGAAAGAACTTATGTTCACCCCAAATGAAAGATTCAAAATACGCTAGGAAAATCCGCATATACACCTTCAGTTCATTATTAGATCCCACAACCCGTTACTCGGTTAAGGTTGTCACTGAAATTAAGAGTGTATCCTGTTTTAAAAGATTAAATGTTAGTTTAAGCCTCTCCAACCGCAACAAATTCGTTCCGAAGAGAAAGGTACCATTTAGTAAGGACTTCGAGGAACGCGGAATCTATATACAAGGTGCATAGAAACAGGAAGTTGAGATAGAATTTTATGAAATAAGATAAAAGTTAAAGAAGAGTAGTAGGTGCTGAAAAACAAGACAGCATGGAATCGAAAAAGATGGTCCATAACAAATCAAAAAACCTATTCTACTTCGAAATAAACACTTCGAAAATGAACATTTCATTTTGAAAATTAACATTAGCAACTATGTATGTTTATTAAGATTAGATTAGATTATTAGTTAGTTTAAGCCTCCCTATCCGCAACAAAGGCGATCCAAAGAGAAGAAGGCACCATTTAGTTTGGAGTTAAGGGAACGCGGAATCTATGCTGAAAGGGCATAGAAACAGTAAGATAAGAAAGAAGTTCATGAAACAAGATCAAAGTTGAAGAAGAAAGTAGTAGGTGCTGAAAAAACAGGACAGCAGTGAACCGAAAAAAGAAGGTTCTTAACATAACAAAAGCATTTTATTTCAACAAAAAGAACGCCTACCTAACTCTCAGCTCGGGTCCTCACATTGTCCCCCTGGGAGCGCTAATTTCCATAGATACAATATTTGCATCCCCCCGAGGGGGTATGTTTAATTAATTTCTATCTACTGAATAAGAGTAGATCGATTACCTTTAACACGTAAAGTTGAGCAACAACCGTTGAACGTGAAAAAAAGCGAATACACAATCACTCCAATACTTGATGCAAAGAAATTGATTATTAATTAAGATTTATAGTCATTCTAGATCATGATAAATATAAAAATGATACAGTATTCATTAGCTTTTTACCGTTTGCATAAATGTAGAATCTCTGCCACACCACTTAAAATGAATTAACGCAACAGAATCTATAAGCCATTTGAACATTATTTAAACTAACGGTAACTTCAACTGACTCATGACCTTAATTTGTAAAATTGATTCTTGAATGATAATTATTTTAAGGATAAGTTTTCAATTTTTTTGCGCTGACAAGCAGTGGATGAGCAAATGCGATTCCCAGACAAAAGATTAGTCACCTGCTCCTAAAATGGTGTAGAACCTCCACGAACACGAATAATGACGGCAATTCTCAGCAGCATTGAATCTACAAGCGTCCCAACGTATACCTGTTCAATCTCACACCAGTCGTGCATTTACTGATCTCGTAGTGCGGCCACAGTACGTGGACGATCTTCGCGTCGAATTTGTCCTTCTAGGAGGAAAACTCAGAAGGAACCGGATTGTTTTCATTGTTGGTAGAGAAGCACAACAGTGTGGCATATAACAGCGAATTGTGCAACTCCCTACACTGGGTGCTCCTGAGCCCGATCAAATGCAATAGCCCTTCATTGCCATTCCGAGACGTTTTGCTTTAGTCTCACAGTTATAGAGCAGATAAGAAACGAGTCTATACCTTCCCCATACTGAACGATGACTGATGCCTGTTCAGAACTTGCATATAACCAAACTTTGGTCACAGCTTTGAACACCAATTGATGAACGTAGCAAAGAACTGAAGCTCGAAAAAGAATAGGTGACTAGCTTTTTGTCTTGAAAGCCTATAAGATATGCAAAAAATTTGAAAAGCATTCACGTAGAAAATAAAATCTTACATTTTTTGTGAAAATAAGGTACAAATTTTTTGTCTAGCAGTTTTGTCAGCAAAATACAAGCTGAGAGGATAATTCACGGCATACTATTTGTGAAGGATTTTCACTGTCATACATTTGCATTCTGTGTATCTCAGGAAGTTAGCAACTACTTCTGTACACGCATTATGATAGCCTATTCTGCAAGCAGAAGCTCCAACTATCATCGCTAACTCACCCCTAGAACAGCCATATTTACTTCATAAATTCAAGACGCGCATATCAGAGACATTTGAAGGCCCGTTGCACATAAACCCATCACTGCCTCACGCGCCATAAATGGCCTACTAAAAGAATGCTAAAATATTTTATTTCCAGTCGAATTTGCAGCGTGACCCAATGCGTGTTTCTTTTCCAAGTTTATTGCAGAGTGAACGTTCTGTCCCTACTCTGATGTCGGTGACAACCTGATGCCAGTGCCAGTAATATGAGTGAAATATTTTAAAGTGAAAGGATTAATGGGCTTACAGTATTTTGGCATAGCTGAAAGACTTCAGCTGGATGGCTTCCAAAGGGTTTCTAACGTCAGAAAATTGTCAAGTATTAGAATGCTATTCAAGAATATCAATGGTATAACCATTGCAAATTCATTGCTCAATACAAAAATTTTTTAGGCAAAGTTGCTAAATTGGAATTATCGCCATTTCTTTTAGGCAACTCAACATTTAATGGCGCAACACACAAGAAGATCTAAAACTTATGTGCAAAAGCGTGCCACAGCAATAATTCTTAGAAGAAACCATGGAAACAAAGTTGACTAAGCGCAGTAATATGATGTGCATGTAATGTCTGACCCTGAGCTGCGCGGCGGAGGGTAGCCAGTCTGGAGAGGCTATCCCGCTGCACCAAGAAGGCGGCAGCGAACGCAGCGTAGCACAGGAAGCAGTACAGCACATCCCCTGCACTCAAGTCCACGCCGCGGCTTCCACCTGGGCACAGAAGACGTGGTCATTTTGGACATGTTTTCAAAATAGATGAATACAATAATACAAGACCTATACACTGTAACTGGAAATTAGTACTTCAGACTGATTATTGAAAACCTCTAGTAAAGGCCGAGTAACCTATCAGGGTTTTTGATATTTTACATATTTCCCAGTATGCTACTACTGGAATACAAGCATCTTCTACTGCATATGGGCACATAAGATCATTCTTGGCACCTGCCACGAGCGCGGGAGTGTGGGCGAGCAGGACGGTGAAGGCGCAGATGTAGTGAGCAAAACCAACGCCGTACTGTATGAGGTTCATGCGACCCGAGCTGCTGAAGATGCTCACGCAGTAGCACTCGTACAGCCTTGCGCAGCACTGCATCGTCAGCAGACCTACGCTTGCGATGCACAGCAAGCTCGAGTCTGTCCAGTACAAGGGGAGTAACTTATCCTTGGAAATTCGAGTCTCAATATGCCAGAATTAATGAATCAATTGCCGAAATTTTTTCTCAATGTACGCAAATACATTCCTCAATGTGCTAAAATGTATTCAACAGATGCCAACATGTCAAACTAAACAGACCATCGCACTAGTTGAATAAATCCCAGAATAGTTGAAGTCCAAAGTGAGTAATTCCTCTGCTTGTACTGAAGATGTGTTAAAATAGTTCAACTCGCCTTTTACGTCCCTTTAGTTTTCATGTACGGCCATCATTATACAGTGCAAAGATGATATACTAGACAATTCATGAAAAATGCAGTTAATGCAGTAAATCGAATCATGAAACATTAGCTGTGCTTTTGCAAGCCTGCAATAACTGAAAAAGCAGCACATTACTGTAGAGTTAAAGAATGACGTTGAAAATCTTCCACATTACCGTACCATCATAATTGTAACCAACATGTTCAGTGACAGCAAATGGCAGAGATGCCAATGATCTCAAAAACAGCTAATCAAACAGCCTTCGTACAAGGTCGTCCACTAGAAAATCATACAGAAGGCATGAAAGTCCAGCAGGCTTAATATGTTTCCTGGAAGGATGCACAAGTCTTTGATTTTCCATAAGCTGTGAAGGGTCCCACAAGTGATCAAAAATTAATTTTCATACGTACTGTAACTCAAGCAAAGCAAATGAAAGTACATTCATATTCACGTTTCACCATTTCAAGGTTGAATACTGAAATGGAGTTTGGCTTCACTTGGAGATTGAGCCTTTGTTAACTTATTGCATTGAACATGTTCAGTTGGACAATGCCTGAAATTGGATTCTGTTGAAAACTGCTAGAAGAGTTCCAAGCAATTTACAAATTGTATTATATTTCTGAGAAAGCACAATTTCCATACACCTTAATAATTCTGAATTAATATTTACCATACTATCATCCAGTGTTGCTAACATCCTTTTTTCCACCAGAGTACAAAAAAAAAGGAAATAAAATGGTAATTGCTTGCACACGCAGATACCTCAAGGAAAACATGCGGAATCTTTTCTTAAACAAAAAAATTCTCCTCACATGGAATTATTTTAGCCAAAGAAATTCTCAAAACATTTTTGTATTAAAAACTCTACTGATATTAAAAAATTTAGAAATAGTTCAGAAAACTCTTTTAATCTCCAAATTCTGCTGCAGCAAGAAACTTAAGTTTTGCCCCACCATATTAGCAAGGTAACCACAAAAAATACCCAACGTATTTTGGTCTGCAGAATCACATTGATGTCCATAAAAAGGGAAAATCCAAAGCTTGTGAGAAAAGGAAGGAGAATCATCATGTAAGAGTGTGAATCATCTGGTGTGAGAAAAGAAAGGAGAATCGTCATCTAAGGGAGTGAATCATTTGGCGTGAGAATCAAGCAAAACAAGCAGTACGTACCTCCAGGCTGCCTGCCCACTGATGTAAGCTGGTCCAAGCCCACCACAATCAAACGAGGCGGGTCGGCATCCCCCCAGTACACAGCAAGCAGCAAAACACAGCTCAACATGCCTATGCTGGCTGACATCACATAGAAGTGGCGAAACCAGCTGCACGAAAAGTGTCAAGTCAAATCAATGGTCAATGAGTCAATGGTCTGAAAGTGACAAGCAATACAACTCTAATACTACTGAAGATGATTCAATTTTGAATTACTTTGAACCTCTCTAAACAAGAGTGGAAGACATCATTTAGGATGGAGTTAGGGAAACTGGGAATCCATCCACAAGGTGTCTCAACGCCCTGGCATATCGGATCAGCAAGATTGAAAAGAGTTGATACAATGAGACAAAAGTTGAAGAAGAAA
>JACJUY010001376.1:165046-175839 GCA_014220935.1 Platorchestia sp. MABIK | reverse complement strand
TTCCTCCAGAGAGCACTAATTTCCATTCATACGTTAGTTGTCTTCTCCTAAGGACCTAGCACTATTGAAGCTAGAAATGCATCTATTAATTATGTCATACCAAATATGTAGTGGTTACTTCAATCTTCTTTCATCTTCATAGATTTATGATTTGTTAGACGACATTCAGAAAATAATCTGGATAATACTGTTCCTATGAAATGCACACACGCCCATCAACTAAATTTTATGTCACCTAACGATGCTATGATGCGATCACACGTAAAGTACTTTTTAATATGTATATCAGAAGACTTTGAGGACTTTGTAGTTCACCTGGAGGCATCAAATAGAAAAGAAATCAAGCATTACAGTGCGTTTGCTCATTATAGTATTAGGCAGCCCTCTAGTGCAATGCACTATACACAGTGTCAAATTAATAACGAGATAATATTAAATCAAAAGCTGAGTGACGAACTTCCATTGAATTTTCAAGGAATGTCGAGACTCCAGACATGCACATACAGTGGGAAAGAAAGACCTTATGTCACAGGTGCATGAATTAAAACATTCACTCTGATAGCTGGAAATGTTTAGTGTGCTAAATTATCAGTGAAGGCCACTAAAACTCATTAAATCCAAAAATAATCACTTCAATTGCTGTTGCCTACATTAGCTTCCAACACGTAAGCATAGAATGAATTAGAAAAATTAATAAATGTGCAAAAATTGAATTTTGAACTAACATCTGCAGGGAAACAGTATGAAACATGCATTCCTTTCCTTGAAATGACTCTGACAAGTCATTGATCCACAGAATGGGTACAAGTGTGGTCAGAGGTCACTTTATCTTTTGAAGCCTGCAGAACCCCAGTTTTTGAGGACACTTTGTAATTTATGAATTAATTACAGAAAATGTTATCTTGTTTATAATTTGACACAAAGTGTGATGTCACAGAGGAAGAAGTAGAAAAATTGCTCATGTAATCCTTAATCATAACTTTTCTACATTAACATTATGCCACCAGCTGTTGCAGATTATACAATGAGTTAGTTTATGTCTCCCTAACCCTCACAAAGGTATTCCATAAAGAGGAAGGATCAATGCACCACTCACTCAGCATGAAGTTTAGCAAACGTGGAATCATTGCACACTTTGTGTTTCCACACAAGATCCAATACATATAGAAACAAAAGATAGAGAGTTTATAAAATACCATAATATAAAAGTGAAAAAATAGGTGCTGAAAAACAGGACAGCGGTGAACAAAAATGGTCCGTAACAATAAAGTATTGTTTCAAAAAAAAAGACCTAACTAACACACAGCTCAGGAGCTCACATTTCACCCTGAGAGTGGCACTAATTCTTATTGATTCAATTGTTGTATCAACTTGCAAGGATTTACTGTAACAAAAAACATGTGACTCAACATGTAACTAATGGGCCTCTTAGCTACAACTTGCTAAAATGATGAATAAGAACGATTTGGTTTCATATCAAAATCAAACCCTCAAAAATAAACACAAGAATCACACCCAACTATGAGATATCATACATATTTTGTAATCAATGTTATACTAAGATCAATAGAATTTGCAGCTGTAATATTCACTCCCAAAAAAAGGAAGTTATTCAAATTTCATGGCAATATGAGACTTTCCTGGAAGTTTGCTGCAAATAGTATGCACTCACCTTTTAGGCACAGTCATATATTTTATCCACCATGAATTATTATTCTTTACAGGGAGAGTTTTTCCAAAGCTCAGGATAGCCTGCACAATTTTCTTGAGTCCACCTGGCAACCAAGGAGATGATGATACAGAAATGGGCTCCAGGATCACCATCACACCCACAGATGCCAGGTAAAAAGCAGCAGGCCAGTTGATGGCTGCTAGAATGGCACCTATACTGGCATCCATTTCAGTCCAGGAGTAGGTAAGTAAGACGACAGATATATGTTGTTCCGTCAGCTCTGGCTGCAAAGGCAAACTTGCTTCTTTAGAACCAAGACAGGCCACTGGCTGTGCACCAGACTGTTCCAGTGTAGTTTAGGTGTTGGTCACCTAGATCAAAGCTCCACAGGCTTTTCAATCCTTTGTGAATCAATTCTGGAAAAAGGTGTAGTGGCAAAAATTTTAACCCAGATTGAAGTTGCAAAATTTACTTAATTTTAGATTTCATACATGTCCTGACACATTAAAAACTTAAATGAAGATTATTCAGAATTAAATTGTTTGAAATTATTTTATCATGTCATCTAAATGCACAGAAGCAATTTAGTTCAAAAATAAAAGCAATGATTAAAGTTTCTTCTTTTGCAATTTCTTTAGTAAATCTTTTCCTTACTACAACACATTGAAAGTTTCAAGAGTAGGAATACAATTTACTCTGTAAAATTCAATATTATTCAACTGCAAGCACACACATTAATGGCAAATGAAAATTTTGATGACCCACAACATAACCTGTCAAAAATGAAATACTCATCAGTTCTTCATACCAAGAGGAAATACTAAATGGGAATAGATAGAAACTAAAAAACCAAGACCAATGCATTAAGTTAAGAATCTGCAACCTTCTTTTCTAAATACTTTAAACATAATACATTTCAAATCAATGGGTCTGAGACCTTGATTTTAACCAAATTTGTTAAATGGTCTGTCTCTTGAAGTGTTAAATTTCCTGGTGAATAAATTACTATTCATCACTACATTGACACTACATTATGCCCCATGTTTCATAATTTTTTTCGAAATGAAAATTTAACTTCAGCCACATTCTGCACTTTATAAGAGAAAGGTTAATAAAAAGAAAATGAGAAAAAAAAATGATCACCAATAGTCTAGATACTCATGAAACACAAGTAAAAAAAGATTTCCCATCAAGGATTAGATTAAATTGAGAGTTGATTTAAGCCTTCCTTACAACAGTGTTTCAAAAAGAAAAGGGCATTCTTTAGTATGGAATTTATAAAATGTAATTTTTGCACAAGTTGTGTTCCCACAAGACCTCTAGCACATGAAAACAATAAGGTGAGAAGAAAGGTTAGAATAGATGTTAGTTCAAGTCTCCCTAACAGTTTAAGTCTCCTAAATGCATTCCAAAAAGAGGAAGGAGAAAGGCATCATTTATTATAGAGTTAAGAGGACCGTACACATTTTGCACTTTTTCATTTATTTGCGAACCAATGCTTATAAAATTTGATAGACTGATAAAAGGCATGAAAAAAATATAGAGGTAATCCTATGGGAAATTTTGTATTCACTTCATTGAAAATGAGTTACGGCAAAGAAAACGGAATATAGGGGGGAAACGGCAAACTCTTTTTACCTAATCTGAAAATCTCAAATTGCTACGTCAGTGATATAGCCCTATTACTCTTCTTTCAAAAAACATTATTTTGACTCTCTACACAAAAAATTGTAGGAGTAGCATATCGTGTGAGGAAAATTTTAGGTTTCAACGGAAGCAAAAAAACAAAATGACATTTTTACAAAAAAAAAACATTTTGTCTGTAAAACATTTTTTTTATTTTTATGATTGAAAATGTTTTCAAAGATTTGTTAATCAAACAAGAAGTAAAAACTTTTGTTAAAATTTTTTTTAACAGCTCCCCTTCACCACCAGTCCACCCCTCATAGTGTTCTATTGCGTGCATGCCTGCAAAATTTATTGTAGATGTTTAGCACATGCATAGCTTCAATTTAAAGTGCAAAACAATTTTTTTTACACATTTGGCCAAAAAAAGATGTATGGTGGCCTCAAGGGAATGTGGAATTTATGCACAAGGTGCATAGAAACACTAAGTTGAGAAAGAAGTTCATGAAACAAACTAAAAGTTGAAGAAGAAAGCAATAGGTGCTGAAAAACAGGACAGCAGTGAAGCAAAAAATGTTGGTCCATTACAAAACCAAAAAGCCTTTTCAATTTCATCAAAAGGAAGGCCTTCCTACCCTTATGCTTGGGACCTCATATATTCTCTTGGGAGCAATAGTTGTATCTCCCTGAGGGGAAATGGTAAAAATTAAAATTCATTCAAACACTCAGTGAAATGTTCCCACTATGTTGATTGACTAAAAGAAAGTTTTAACCTCCCTTTACTACAACAAAGATTTTCAAAGAGAGGAAGGGTGAACGCACCATTTAACATGGGGTTGAGAGAACGCAGAATCTACACACAAGACGCATAAAAACAGTAAGCCAAGAAAGAAGTTCATGAAACAAGATAAAAGTTGAAGAAGAAAGTTGTAAGTGCTGAAAAACAGGGCAGTAGTGAACCGAAAAAAGATGGTCTGTAACAAAACAAAATACCTATTTTAAAAAAAAAAGAATGCCCATTTAACTTTTAACTCAGGACCTCACATAATCTCCCAAAGAGTGCTAATTCCCAGAGCTAAAATAGTTGTATCCCACTAAATAAAAGAGATAAAATAGTTGTATCAAAGTATACAAACATAATTTAGAGAATAATGCACACATAAAGTCTAAAGCTTTACTTTTATACAGAAACTGTCAAAACAATTACGTACCTTTACATTATTATAAGATTTGTTGTTAAAAAAACAGCTTGCACTCAATGAAAAATCTTGTTTCTGCTACTTTGATCAACCATGGATAGTTTCATTTAAAAGAACTCTAAAAAAAACTTCACACAAATACTTTGAATGAAATTAAATTATAATTTAAACAATTTAAGGACAGCGTCCCCCATACGAACCTTTTTTTTCATTATTCAACCTAGAGCAATGAAATTTGGTATACTGATAGGAACTGCAATTGGAAATCATTTGTCATTCGTAAAAAATGCGACTTTCCCCATAGAAAACGAGATGTTCATAGAAAACGAGATTTTTGGGGGGATTTTTCAAAATGCATCTCTTCCAACAGTTTTTAAGTAAAAGTGATGATTTTGGTATCATTGGATGCAGAAAGACAAGGACATTCCAGGAAGTCCTATGCTGTTTCCCAAATTTCCAGTTTTAATAAAAAAAATTGAAAGAAATTGAGAGCAAAATTGAGTTTCGAAAAATGCGGATTTATGACGTCATAACTTTTGAACAAAAATTAATTATGAAGTCAATTAGGATTTCCTGAAAACCCTTGGCTTTCCACATACAATGATGCCAAAATCATTACTGTAGCTTGAAAACTGTAGGAGGAGATGCATTTTGAAACCCCAAAGTCCATTGTTTACATTATAAGCAAAACAAAGAAACATAAACAATTTTATTTAAAAAGGTTTGAAAGATTTGGTTCAGGTTAGACCTCTGAAATCATTGTAGAGCAATACAGTGACATAGGAAATGGTAATGCAACGTCGCGCCGTGAAGAAAGTGCCAAGGGGGAGGTGACATGCTCATCATAGTCGTGTGTCTATAGGACCTGACTCCGTGCGGGAAATGCGGGTTCGATGCGGGCGCTGGTGGCGATTTTCTCTGTTGGGTATAGGAGAAAAATTCTAAGCACAATACCCCACTCTACCCATGTGTCTGAAATGGGTACCGGTCTTGACCGGGGGAAAGCATCATGGCGTCCTGGTGTTAGTTATAAGGCATTTGAAAAACCAATGTAAAAGGTGATATGTATCATGCTTCAATTGGAAATAAAGCATCTGTAGATGCCGATGTTTGTTTAAGTGTAACATGATAAAATACCACTTCCCCCTCCCCTCCCCCCCATTCTTCAAACCCCCGTAGCGGGCGAACGAGTGAACGCACGAGTCTCATTTTTTCACAGGATGTACCTGACCTCTAACACTTCCTATAGCAGCAATAATCCCTATTTCTCAAATGGTTTCCAAATCCTGGATTCCTATGGGGGATGCTGTCCTTTAAATACCATCAATAAACGAATATTTAAGAACTGAACAAATCACAATGGTTTATGACCAAAACAAGCAACAAACACAAATTGTGTTGATTAGTTACACGCAAAACATAAAAGAAAAGGTTAGTAAAACTCAAAAGCTCCCATGAGTCTGTATGTAGATATATATATGAAGAAACACATTCTCTAACCAATAACACCAAGCATCTTTAGAGAAAACCTCCAGTATCCAGAAAATAAGAAACTTTGATGAAAATGCTTGCAGAAGGTTGACCGATTGATTAAAAATCACATGCTAAAAGTATATTTAGTAAGAAGAACTAAAGCAATGAGAATGTGGAATTCTTGAAATTCATCCCCAGCGTTAATTCTTTAATTGAGCATTCATTTATTTGTTGAAAATAAAAGAAAATGCATTAAAGTATGACAAACTTTCCAAAAATAATCTGCCTCACTGATGTCAGCCAGCAGTGTAAGCCATACTGATATAATACATCACAAATGTCAAATAAAAATGAAAAGATGGCAACCATCAAAGTGCAGATGCTGATACTAGGAGTGACATTCTTCAGCAGGAGAGCTCAAGTGCTTCACATCATCACCAGATAAGTTGATCTTCTGGTCATCCATTGCTTTCTGAAAATGAGTCAAGGAAAATTTATCAATGCTGAATAATTCAATATCAAAAGAAACAATAAAATAGTAACTTAGATATTCACTACCGTTATATTATTACATTAATTCAAATTGGCCTAGCCACAGCAAAGGTGATCTCAAGAGTGCAAGATTAGATTAGATTATTAGTTAGTTTAAGCCTCCCTATCCGCTACAAAGGCGATCCAAAGAGAGGAAAGAGGAAAGCAACATTTAGTATGGAGTTTAGGGAACGTGGAATCTACGCAGAAAGGGCATAGAAACAGTAAGATGAGAAAGAAGTTTACGAAACAAGATCAAAGTTCAAGAAGAAAGTAGTAGGTGTTGAAAAAACAGGAAAGCAGTGAACCGAAAAAAGATGGTCCGTAACAGAACAAAAACTAATTGTATTTCAACAAAAAGGAAGCCTACCTAACCCTTAGCTTGGGCCCTCACATAGTCCCCCTGGGAGCGCTAATTCCCATAGATACAACAATTGTATCCCCCTGAGAGGCTCAAGAGTGCAATGAGATAAGACCATGAGTATGGACTGCAAAAAATTGGGAATCTGCTAAAGGTGTGTTCCCATACAGGATACCCTGCACATATAAAATAACTTAGAAAGAAAAAGGATGAAAAGACAAAGAAGTGATGGTAGGAAAGGCATGGAAACTAAACTAATCAAAGTGTGCACAAAAGGCAAGAAGTTTCAAAGTCTTATCTATGTCTGACATTACTCAACCATATCTCCCCAAAGGGCACTAGTCCCTAAAGCATTGAATTTACAATGCTACCAAACACAAACTTTTTGTATTTCCTGTGAACCCTGAGAGGCAACTTCTGGCATTTATGATGTCTGGAGTAATGAGACAATACTATTTTGTTGCTGAAAAACTGAAGATCAATCAAAGGCTTGCATGTCTTATCCTCAATTTACAGATAAGAGGAGTAATACAGAATCTTGTACTTCAAGAATGCTGTGATTTGTTAAAAATTATCTGATTTGATAGAAGTGAGTAAAAAGACATCACACAAGATAAGGAAATGAAAATGGAACAACTGTTTAAGGAACAATATATTTTGTATTGAAATCTAGTACAAAAAAATGAATGAATTTGAGCAAAATCAATCTTTAAATATTTTGTTTAAAACTTTCTCAAACTTACAGTCCACTCTTCTTTGATAGCATTACTAAAATATGCTGTCAAACTTAAGGGGAATTACTACCCTGGACTTTACCTAATTTACAAATTTTACAAATGTCACTGTTCACATTTCTATTGCAACTAGGTTAACAAAAATGCGTACAGATATGTAAAATTGAATTCTGAACTCATCTTTCATAAAAATTTTCAATCTTCGCAAAATAAAAAATTGTGTGAACATATGGAAAAAAATACTTACGCAAAAAATGGTCTTTGCGCCTAGCCTTCATAATCTTTGGGGGCCCGTGAGAAAATTCTGTCAACATTATTTAAGAGATTTGAGCATAACATATTCTAACCTATCTTGTCCTACCCTATGCTAACCAAATCTATCCTAACCTAACATATCTTAACCTATCCTAACCTATCCCATCCTAACCTAACTTTACCCAATGTCATCTTTAGGCTAGGTGGACCCGTGAAAAAAATTCGGTCAACATTACCTAGTAAATTCTAACATAACATATTCTAACCTAACTCATTCAAAAGTAACATATACTAACCCATCCAATCTTAACCTATCGTATCCTAAGCGAAGCTATCCTGAAAATAAGGCAAACATAAAAAACTGTGAACCCGTGAAAAATTTTGTTAACATAACCTACCTAACCTATGCTAATCTAACATATGCTAATCTAACATATCCTAACCTAACCTATCCTAACCTAACATATCCTAAACTACCCTAACCAAAGCTATACTGGTATGTCAAAAATTAAAAACCGTCTATACGTAAAAAAAATTTCATCAACATTATCTAACAAATTCAACCATAACCCATTCAAACCTAAGCTATCCTAAGCTAACATTTTCTAACCCATCTGTTCCTGACCTATGCTAACCAAACCTATCATGATATGTCAAACATAAAAAATGTGGACCCGTGAAAAAATTCCGTCAACATGACCTAACCTATGCTAACCTCACCTATCCTACCCTGGCTAACCAACCCTGACCTAACCTATCCTGATCTAACCTATCCTGACCAATCCTATCCTATCCTATCCTATCCTAACTTGACCTATCCTATCCCTACCTATCCTAACTCAACTTAACCAATGTCAATGTTAAGCTAGGTGGACCTGTGAAAAAATTTGGTAACATTACCCAAGAGATTTTAACACAACATCTTCTAACCTAACCAATGCTAACCTAACATATACCAACCTATCCCATCCATTCTGCTTGTTTCCTTATATTTGGTATTTTCGTAGTCACGATACCGCGAGTCAGGGCGCCTTCAATAATTACTGTGATTTAAAATCAAATTTTTAGGCAATGCAAAAATAAAAAAATGAAAGAAAAGTATAAGAAAAAAATGAAAGAAAAATAAACAAAGTAAATGAAGAAATAGAAAAAATTGACATTAAAAATAGAAAAAATAAAATAAAAAATAAACAAAAAAATTTTCAACCAAATATANTAAAAATAGAAAAAATAAAATAAAAAATAAACAAAAAAATTTTAAACCAAATATATATAAAATGAACAAACTATAGAAATCATAAAAAAAGTATGAAAATAAAAAAATAAAAACAATTAAAAAATTTTGAAAATGAAAAATTGAAAAATAAAAATGATTTGCTTAAAAAAAAATTAAAAAATTAAATCAATTAAAAAATTCAACACATGAATAACTAAGAAAAATGAAAAAAATTAAAAATTGAGAGAAAAAAAACTGAAAAATGAAAAATTGAAAAAAGTTTAAAAATTTAGAAATAAATAAAAATTAAAATTTTAAAATTTAAAAAACTACAAAATTAAAAAATATAAAAAATTAGAAAATAAAATTTACAAAAATTAAAAGTAATTCACAAATTTAAAAAAATTAACAGAGTAAAAAAATTGACATATTAAAACAATTTACAAAGTAAAACAAAATTGACAGATTAAAAAAAAAATTAACAAATTGAAAAAATTAACAAATGAGAAATTAAAATTTAAATGATAAAAAATAAAAAAATTATGAATATCTTCACCTAACCTAACTCACCAATCCTATCCAGCCTATTAGATGTGGACCGCTACCCACGAACTTAGTTTTAAGCGTATTAATATATAGATAATAATAAAAGTTAGAATTTCGTTTCAAAAATTTGATATACTTTTGTAAGCAAAATCTTTCTTATGCATTCTGTTCAAGCTTTTGACTTTGCATCTGAAAAATATGTTCTCATATTCAGATATACCATTCCATCTCTGATTGCAAAAACACAGCTTTGCGGTCTATCAACATACCCATAATTATTATGTCAGTACTCAAGTCACGTATCAAAAATAAAACTCAAATACAAGTTTATGTTTTAGAAATTATTCAAATTGAAATTAATTCCTCCATCATTTTTTTTGCAAGATTCCAAATAAATTGTAACAAATGAGCCGTTTTCATTCCTATATTTATAAAAATTAAATCCAACTTGATCCTATTATGCAGCAGCAACTACATTTAGTCATGCTTTTTCCTTTCATTTAGTGGCGCGACTATTTATAGCATGGAGAAGTGACTGTCATAAACAGCGGGAGTTACTATATATAGATCATTTCAAAATATGTGCGCTCCAGTAGCTACCCAGTCACTTGGAATGGGTTAACCACCAAATAATAAATTGACAAAAACATCAACACTTGGTCTACAGTTGCTCAAATAATAGTCAACATTTACTCAGACATAGATGTCAGTGGTACATAATTGTCCTACAAGTGATCAGTGGTTAAATAATACAACAAAGTTAAATTAAAACTTCCAACTCTCTTCCTCCCTTGTCTTGACCATGATAATATATGACATGTAAGCTACACATTAACTAAAAAAAAGTTAAAATTCCAGCATAACAATTACATCAAATTGAGAAAAACAATGATGATTTATAAATAAAATAAAAATTCAATGTAAAAAGCCTCCCCCACTTACCTTCACACAGGCTTGGTATTTTGAGAAGAGACTCACACACACTTGATCTTCTTTTGTGTTACCTTTCAAAAACTCATCGGCAAACCACCGATTGAAGCATTTATCATACTTGTGCTTCAAATCAATACAGTCAACACCTATGCTATTCATGACTGCTGTCATACACAATGGAACAAAATCAGGAGTGAATGGAAATGATTCCACCTATAGAGTGAATGCTAAGACCTAACTTGTAAAT
>JACJUY010001376.1:139343-149786 GCA_014220935.1 Platorchestia sp. MABIK | reverse complement strand
AAAAGGTCATCTAAAAAAATGTTGTTGTAAACTTAAAGGGCAAAAATCTGCTAGAGGCAACAAAACTAATTTTGTGCATGCTATCCATGAAAAAAGGGGGAGGGAACACCACCCTGACCCTAATGGAACTAGCAATGTAACCTGTGCAGACTACCCAGTTTCTAATCAGGGTTGTTATGGGGAAATATTTTCATTAGCCGAGGAAATGAAATCCCCAATCAGAATTAAATTGGCACTAAATGGTGTGCCAGTAGAAATGGAGGTAGACACAGGTGCTGCCAGGTCTATCCTTTCAGAAGCTTCCTACTCTAGACTACCAACTAAGACAAGACCCGAGCTGAGACCTTCTGATGTTAAGTTTAGGACTTATGGGGGAGCTGAACTAGTAGTTTTTGGGGAGATTAGGGCTAGCATCCAACATGAAGCTAGTGGTAGGGCTCCACAGCTAGCAACCATTGTAGTTGTAGACAGGGAGGGGCCAGCCTTGCTGGGTAGGGACCTGGTTAACTCCCTAGGATTAACTATAGTTGCTAATAGGGTACATAAGTTGGTTACCCAGGCAGAAGGGCTAGTACAAAAATTTCCCAACCTTTTCCAACCAAGTCTAGGTTGCTTTAAGGGCAGGAAGTTCAAAATTGAGATAGATCCCACTGTAGTACCTAAGTATTGCAAAGCCAGGAATGTGCCTTACTCACTCAGACCTATGTAAGGGGGAGGCAGAACTAGATAGACTGGCACAGGAAGGTATTCTCACCCCTGTACAGTACTCTAGATGGGCAGCGGCTGTTGTTCCCTTGTTCAAGGCTGATCAAAGCATCCGAATCTGTAGAAACTATAAATTAACGGTAAATCGCGCCACTAGGCTAGATACCTACCCTATACCGAGGGTGGAAGATTTATTTAGCGGGTTAGCGGGAGGAGTTATATACTCCAAGCTAGATATGCCTCAGGCATACGCTCAACTACCGTTGGATGAAGACTCAAAGGAACTCACGGTAATCAACACCCACAGAGGTTTATTTACCTATAACCCTCTCAGTTTCGGAATTGCTTCCGCTCCCGGGATCTTTCAGCGTGCCATGGAAGGACTATTGCAGGGCCTCCCAGGAGTGTTTTGTTACCTGGATGACGTCCTGGTGAGTGCCACTAATGAGCAAGAGTACAACAAGCGTCTCCATCAAGTCTTATCTAAACTACAGGAGGCAGGGCTAAAACTGAAAATGGATAAATGCCAAATTGGAGTGCCACAGGTATCCTACCTTGGATACCAAATCGACAAGGATGGATTGCATCCCACTGCAGAGAAGGTAGCAGCAATCCAGAATGCACCAGCTCCTACTAATGTGACTCAACTGAGAGCCTACCTTGGGCTCCTAAATTTCTACAGGAAATTTCTAAAATCATCTGCAACTATGCTGGAGCCCATAAATACCTTACAGAACGATAAAACCCCTTGGAAATGGGATGCAAGTCATGAGAGAGCATTCCAGAAATCTAAACAAGCACTTCTAGACTCCCAGACCTTGATCCATTTTGACCCNTCAAAATGTACTCCGTCCAAATGTTCTCATTTTTCGTATTCATTCCGGCTGTAAACTATTTACATTCATATTTTTTTGCCATCATGAAGCTTTCGAGCTGTTTTGAAGTTGCCTAAATCAATTTAGCTTCATTTGTTTACTTTTTTCAAATGAAGTGTTGTTCTTATTTTCTACCACTGTTTCAGCATTTGCTGCTGTGCAACGACTCAGCAGGCCCCAGTTAGCCATTTCTTAGACACAATATAAATTTTAAATTACCCGAAAAAGTAGTGTAATTCCTGAACCATTGGACGTACAAACTTGAAATTTGTTCTAGATTAAAGCTAACACTTTTTTCTAGCCATTTAAATTACTTGCATTTTTTTTCTGTTTGGGAGTTGTGGAAGCAGGGCTCCCATCAACCTCCCGACCACATGGTCCCTTCTTCTATAAGTGTATCAACGTGGCAAGGCCATAGTTTCTGACCTAATGCATCTAAAAACAAAAATTTAGTCTCAATTTACAGCTAACACCTATTTCTAGCTTTTAAAATCTCTCAGAGTTTTTTTCCTGTCTGGGAGGAGTGAAAGCAGCCACCCTTCACCACTACACGAGATATTTAGGAGGAAACTGATCATGACTCAACTTTCTCGCAAGATTCACGCCCGGATGCTCTCGTTTCTTCGTGTTAATTATTTTTTGTCATTTAAAACGGTACTCACATCTACTGAATGTAAATGGGGCTCATAATGATTTTCTAACATTTGCAGGTCGACAGTTCACCATAGATATGTGTGTTGAATATATTCCACTGCTCTTACTGTAGGGAGTGATGAAAGATGTCCTTCAAATCTCACGTTGAAAAAACTTGCGACAAAATTTACGAAACATTAATGTTTTTTCATCGCATAAAAATCATGCTCGACGAAAAATCTAGATTATTGGCCATTCAATCTTTAGTGTTATCGCGCATTGACTATTGCAGCCTAGTTTGGGGAGATCTACCTCAATTTCCTTCAAAGAGAAAGACAAAAATGATTAGATTTCGCAGCCAAGGTGGTATGCAAAGGTAAATTCAAAAAGAGTGATCACATAACCCCTCTCCTTAATAAACTCGGCTGGACTCCAATTCAAGAAAGGTTCCTTATGCTCAAAGTCCAAAACGTATTCTCCTATATCTTCCTCAGAGCAATGCTGAATTAGTGCAATTCCATCCTCCCCCCGTCACCAACCTAAAGTCGAACAGAAACAATAATGTTTTAGTCAATCATCGTTCATCTGACATTGGGCAGAAGGCTCTGTCAATATCCGCCGCCTTACTGGGGAACGCACTTTCTCCGAGGATCAAAATCCCTCATATACATTGAATACACTCAAAACTAAAAAAGCACGTCAGCTTGCACCTACACAATAATTGTAAGTTGCAGTACGTACTGGAAAAGTAGTTGCGAATTTCTATCGCCAATTATCCCATATTTCATTACATAATACCACATGCACCACATTTTCGTAACATGTGTATGCAATTGGGATTGCTTGTATGCGAATATTTACGAACATGTATGTATGTACATGTGCAGTTCTTATATCTAGGGTGTTTTTTTATGCGGACAAATTTTACGCATAGGTGGAAAAACTCAAAATAAATTGATTTCCACGAATGATAAAATGCCAAAAACTCCTTAGTTTTCGAGTTTTAAGGACTTGAAAAAACTTTATAACTTACAGTAGGAAACTACTTGCGCGCTAATGTTAGCGCTAGTCTTGATGGTTTCGACCCCACTAAAGCAGGTTTTTGTTGTTTTTACAATAAAACCTGCAAGGATTTTACAGTTACGAAAAATCTCTGCAATTTGAATGTTCGTTTGGAAATTAACATCAAGCCATCAATGATAAACTTCAGTAGTTATTTCATTAAATTAATAAAAGCCTCATCTTTGCAATTTGTAAGAAGCTTTTCTTCAGAGATATTGCAGGATATTAACAACAAACAATAAATTGATGCTCAACTTTTATTTAACAAACTAGTCTTTTTACAGAAGGTGTTGAAAATTGCCTCCATTAACCTCGACACACGTAGAACATCTATCATCGAGTGAACGCCATCACTACAAACATTATTAAATGCTTAAAAGCTTGAAATCGCAGATATTTTTCCTAACCGTAAAATGCTTGCAGGTTTTATTGTAAAAATGACAAAAACCTGCTTTAGTGGGGTTGGAACTATCGTGACTAGCGCTAACATTGGCGCACCCGCAATCTCCTACTTCAAGTTTTGAAGTTTCGTTAAGTCCTTATAACTCATAAATTCAGGAGTTTTGGGCAGTTTATCATTCATGAAAATTGATTTATTTTGAATTTTTCTACCTATGGTTGAAATTTATCTGCACAAAAAAAAATCACATTATAAATGTACATATATATTCCCGTCTTAAAATGTTCTTGTTAGTCTTGGGGGGCAATTTGTCGTTTCTTACACTCGCGAGTATATTATGACATCACTATTTAGGCAGTTAACCTTACGTGTTGTCTCAGCTGTGTTGAAAATGTTATGGCTAGCATTGTACAACAATCCTTCTCATATTTTTGACTCCGGTCAACTCTTTTGTGCCAGTATTATTGGCGTAAAAATATCATAAATTTATGTTACGGTTAGGTGTTTTATTCTCTACGAGCTCGTAATTTGGCATACTAGTTGATACGTATGAATGAAAAATTGTCTAGAATGCAGACCTCAGTCTTAGTCACAAAATAATTTACATCTGCCCATTTTACTCATTAATTTCTTATATCACTAGTTACTATGTTCGTATGCTCAAATTTATATTGTTCACGCTTTTTTAAACATGTGCCTAAATACTTCTTCTATTAATTGTTTGTGAGTTTTAGCTATATTATTATCCTTTTTGTAATATTGGTTAAACATAGTCCTATTTTCGGAATTGTACGAAGTTTGAAAATGTGGAATCAGCCGATTTAATCAACGTGTCGTACTATTTTGCCCCCCACTGTATAATATGTACAAATATATATATATGCACACACACATACTTACATACATACATACACAAAACTACACACATATACATATATATGTACATGTCCGCAAACATTAGCATACAAGCAATCTTAATGCATCGGCATTCTAAAAAAATTGTAGTATAATGTTTTGAGAAATAAGGTAATGAGCAAAGAAGATTCGTAATTACTTTTTCAGTACGTACTGCAGCTTACGATTATTGTTGAGACGCAAGATGACGTGCTATTTTGGTTTCGAATTTATTCAATATTTGACGGATTTTGATACTCTGGGAAGTTAGTTCTACAGGAAGGCTCTTGACATTGTCTGGGCCTTCTGCTTAATGTCAGATGAACGATAGTTGACTAAGACATTTTGTTTCTATTCGGCTCTAGGTTGGTGACGGGAGGAGGATGGAATTGCACTAACTCAGTATTGCTCTGAGGAAGATATAGAAGGAGAATTCATATTGGGCTTTGTGCAAGAGGAACCTTTCTTGAATTGGAGTCCTGCCGAGTTTATTAAGGAGAGGGGTTGCGTGATCACGCCTTTGAATTTACCTTTGTATCCCTCTTGGATGCAAAATTGATACATTTTTGTAACTCTTTTCGAACATATGGAGATGTATATCTCCATACCAGGCTGTAATAATCAATGCGCGATGACCCTAAAGACTGAATGGCCAACAATCTAGATTTTTCGTTGAGCATGGTTTTTATACGATGAAAAAAACATTGACGTTTCGTAAATTTTTTTGCAAGTTTTCTCAACGTGAGATTTGAAGGACACATTTCTATCGAATCAAATACCTAGATTTTTCCCTTTTTCTGGTGGCTTAACACATTGCTTGCGATCTCATCCACCGGTGGGACGTGCTAAGGTTTTTCTTGCTGCGAAATGACCCATCGATGGGTTGTTTGAAAAATTCTAACAATCTTTTTTTGAATTAATAGTATTTAATGGACCCAGTTAATGTTTAGTATTTATAACTTTTCTAATCACTTTTGACTTTAAATTTGAGTTGAACAGTAAACTTCAGTTTAACCCACTGCAGGCAATGTGTTAATTTCATCATTCCCAACTGTTTGAGCAGTGGGCTGTGTTGAACATAGCGATATTGAACTGCCGATCTGCAAATGTTTGATAACTGTTATGAGTTCCTTTTACATTCAATATATGTGAGTACCGTTTTAAACGACAAAAAAATTATAAACACGAAGAAATGAGAGCATACGGCCGTGGATCTTTGCGAGAAAGTTGAGTCATGATCAGTTTTCTCCTAAATATCTCGTATAGACAGAGAAATATCCCTCCCAGACAGAAAAAAAACTCTGAAAGATTTTACAAGTTAGAGAAAGATTTCAGCTTTAAATTGAGACTAGATTTATGTATTTTGATGCATTAGGTCAAAAACTAGAGCCTGACCAAATTGATGCATTTTTAGAAGAAGGGGCCGTATTGTGGAGGGGTTGATGGGAGCTTCGCTTATACCTCTCCCAGGCAGAAAAAAATTAGTAAGAGATTCAAAAGGCTAGAGAAAAGTGTTAGCTTCAATATGGTGCTAATTTCAAGTTTGTACGTCTCATGGTTCAGGAATTACTCTGCTTTTTCGGGTAAATCAGAGTGTTTGTTGTAGCGTCTAAGTTTGTAACGGCTAGCTGGTTCAGCAGGATAGCTCATTACGTGCTCAGACATACCATTATTACAGTGAAATATAAAATTTTAATGGCTGTCCTCTTTGTATAAGAATGTTATGCTGATATTCGTTTATATGAATAGGATAAATCATCGCATGTCATCGAGTCTTTTATCCTCAAATCTGTTGCCAGCCAAATGCGTATCTGACGTTAATATCCATTAGAAGATAAAAGTGTCGAATACACTATGATAACCTGTACAGTGTTTCAATATTCGGAAAATATTTGCAAAATAACAACCATAAATTTGCACAAATCGTGATTGCTCTAAACTTTATTTCATGATTAGGTGCCGGTAGAATTGCCATTCACTTCCTCCTAATTATTTGTTCAGTAAATACTTCATTTTTTCGGAACGATATTTTATAAAATACAAGTAATCAATCAGATGCACTGGTCTTTTGTCTTCTATGTTCGTAATCATGAATTTTATTTATTCACCCTTTCTTGGTATTTACTTTGTTTGTGACATGGAAAATACTGGACAATGTATGTTGGTTTCGTTCGAGAGTTTACACTAAACATACTACGAGCATCAACACTTAAACTGGTTTTTCAAAGTCTTTGCTAAAAGTTTATAAATCTCGGCTTGTGAATACATAGAATTTGTTCTCGCTTTGATACCTGAACTATAGCTTGACGTTATTCCTCAACATGGCGCCTTTCGCCGGTCGCCAAGCAGAATTTCCGGCAGTGCATACAAATTTACTCTGTTTTGAAAATCAAGGGCTTAGCCTTAATTTCCCACTCGACCGAGTCGTCAAGAACTAAGCCAAAATTTCCCTCATGACCAAATGAGCACCCACTCAACTAAGAGTTGTGGTGCCCATAAATAAAGCTTATTACTTCTCGGGTAAGTTATTATCTTTAAAAATCCAAAATTCCTGTCGCCCCTCCGGCAGTATTTTGCACCCACATTCAGGGATGCCCCACATAAATGATCCCTCATTTATGGTTATGCTCCACATCCGGTGAAACCCCACATCCGGTCCTTCATTCCTAGATTAAGCGTGCCAACGACACTGACAGCCTACTCTCCCGTAACTCTCTCCAGCAAAAAGTTTTCTTATTGTGTCCTACGCCGAAGATTACCCGGGTAAGTTGTGTTTGTGTACACTATTGAATTATGTGACCACATAGAACTTGCAAATCTGTTCTTGAAGATGTTGTGTAGATAAATGATGTTTATTGTCAGCTAGCTAAAGTTTTACATTGTAATTTCATATCGATGAACGATGTTATTGTGTTAAATACCGTCAAATTAATCTATATCTTGATTTTGCGAAATGAGATTTGAATGTATTTTGGAACAAGACATGTTCAAGTAGCGATATCTATTTCATTAAACGACGCTCAAGCTCGATAATTTTTTGTGTTTCTCGAGAAGCTCATAACTACGTTGAATTACGTTTTGTTCTTCATTAACCAACTAGATCTTTGTCTTACTCATGGAGTCAGATAAGTTAATTCATTTCTCCTTTTGTTCCTTCGATTAGTTCATTCCTCTGGTGAGCCGTTGGCCTTTGTATAATTACTGACGTACTGGATTTCACATCATTTTGATTTCTTCCCATATGAATTCTCTTACTTTCATGCTAGAATCGTCCTTTTCCCTTCCCAAGGCACCCAAGTCAAACCTGTAACTTTGATTTCATACCTACAATTTTTTTTCCTTTTTTTTTTGTCGAACGCTGTTATCGAATTTGATGCTCAGGCTTAATTCGTGTGTCACCGCCTATGTTGCTAAATCTGAGAATAATTTAGATATTAAAAGCCTTTATGTTAAATAACATCACTGTCACTTCGATTTAAATCCATTTAGTCTATTGTTACATCTCATGAGTTATATGCGGATACCACTTGGTATAACAGCCATGTAACCACTTTCTAAGCAATTCATGAACCCTAATGTTCTCGCTCATGGACTGAGTGCGTGTACTCATGAAATCGCACTAGATTGAAAGCTAATCATCTCTGTGTGTGTTTGTTTTTTGCTTTCTAATTTAGTTTTAAGAAGAAGTATCTTTATTTATATCTCGAATTTGCATTTCTTTCTTTTTACGTTGTAAATTACTTGCTATTTTAAATTTCAATGACTGACCATGTTGATATAGTTGATGACATTGACCCAGATCTCAATCATTTGAACAGACTGTATCCTAACCAAAATGAAACTAGAAACTGACTATATTAATGTTAAAAAAATTCAATTAATCGATGAGAACAATCTGTAATGAATTTTTGCTCTTATGTTGGAACTGTAGGTCACTTTATCAAAAAATAGATGAAATATCTTGTTGTATCACTGAGCTAAACTGACACTTTGACGTTCTTAGCTTTACCGAAAGTTGGCTAAATGACTCAACTGAAGACATGATTCAAATGCAAAACTATCATAGCCATCATTCACTACGAAATAATAAAAAGAGTGGCGGAGGTATCAGTGCGTAAATACAAATCTAAACGTATAGCTTCGAGAATCACTTTAAGTGCAACTATGAATCGTGAACATATTGAAACTCTACAGTATTTATAGAACTAACGAACAATGGTAAATGAATTATACTTGGAACTGTGTATAGGCATCCAACCGCCTGTCTGGTATCTTTCTTAAATGAGCTTCATAGTTGTTGTGTATCAAGACAGAGATAATATTATTACACCTCATCAATACACAAATAGCACATCAATAGACAAATGCAATGACACATCACATAAGGTAAATAATGCACTCACCTCTTGGATACCTTACAATTTAAATACTCAACTACCAGACATGTGGCCAGCAAGAGTAGAGCGGAGATAGGTGGGAATATATAGAAAAGAGTAGAGTAGAATTTAGTATTTAGTTAGAAATTAGAAGGTTAGATACTTAGCCACATTAGGTAATTTATATACACACTCAGCCAACATCTACTGTTGTTGGACCTGAGACCAATAGGAGACTGGCTGCGGTTGTTGCTGTCACGAGCGTTGCCAACTTTTGGTATGTCTAACTAGAACTCACATTTCCCGCTATATTACACCCCTCCCTCCTTAATTAGAAACCCCCCTTTGTAACCCTACCCCCGTATTGTACCTGGTCAATCCTAAAGGTCTGATCTCACCACAGGCTTCCGAGCCCGGTTAGACCTGCGTGAGATGCTAGCACTTGGAGGCTCGTGCAACATGGCCTCCTGGGTGGGAATCGAGTAGTCAGGCAATTCTGGGTCAGGTTCATTAGTCGGAGGTGGCGGGTATGGATTTTAAGCAGGTTGTGGAAACACAACGGTTTCCTCCGTAGGTTGTTCCAAGGGTTCAGGGATGGTGTTCGAGCAGGTAATAACTTGGTCCTGGTGTCGACGAACGACCTCTCCCCCCTTCAGTTGGCACTTGTAGGATACCAGGCTCGTTTTCTCAATGGTGGTAGCAGGAGTCCATTTTGGGTGACCCGGCGTGTATTGACGGACCATCACAGGTGACTCGGGTGGAATGTCAACCGCACGAGACCCTGGGTGGTATCTTGTCTGAGCGTCCTGGCGTTGAGCGACCTTGGACGCGATTGCTTCTGACGGCCAAAGTAGATCAAGACGGGAGCGAACTTTCCTGCCTAGCATCAGCTCGGCAGGCGTAACACCTGTTGTCGAGTAGGTGTTAATCGATAGTTGAACAGAAACCTGTCTAGTGCTAGGCGTAGGAGTTCCGTTGACTTCCGTATATTCTTCTTGAACGTTTGTACCATACGCTCTGCTTGTCCATTAGTTGAAGGATGATATGGTGCGCTTGTAATGTGCCGCATACCACATGCCTTCACGAATTCTTGGAATTCAGCCGATGTGAAACATGTTGCGCTGTCCGAAACAATTGTTCCCGGAAATCCAAATGTTGCAAAAGTGTGTTTCAGGCACGAGATCGTTTCGCTAGAGGTTATAGTAGTCGTGGGAAATATTTCAACCCACTTAGAGTGTGCGTCCACGATCACTAGATAGTATTTTCCATCCATTGGGCCCGCGTAGTCGATGTGTATGCGATGCCAAGGCTTCGCCGGCCATTCCCACTGATGGAGTTCAGCTTTCATCGGTGCGGCTCGAGTGTTCAGGCACTCGCTGCATGACTTAGTCGTTTCTTCTAGATCTTTATCCAGAAGGGGCCACCATACATAACTGCGAGCTAATTCCTTCATCCTGGATGATCCTGCATGGCCAGAGTGAAGTTCATCCACAATAGC
>JACJUY010001376.1:83563-124011 GCA_014220935.1 Platorchestia sp. MABIK | reverse complement strand
ATTAATCTGACACGCGAATTATGACAACGAAGTTCCCTTCATCAGAACAAGGGAGGAACCCATAACAGGCACATTAACAATTAAGTCAGTTTGGCACAGTTTCAGCGTAGCATGATTTCCTAGCTCAAATTTAGCGCTAAATTATTCTGTTCACTTGATAAGGTACTTGTGGGTTATCTGTCACCAATTTTATATTATGGTTCCCTTTTGATGCTAAGGTTAGGTTAAGTTTGGTTAGCTAAATTAAATTGTTATTATTTTTTATTTTATTTCAGGCCAAAATGAATCTCTGGGAAATTCCAAGAACTGAAGATGAAGGTCCCAGAGATTCATTACATATATTTGGAAAGTAGATGAATTGCATTAAAAATTAACGAAAAATCAACAAGGATACCTTCTCATGTAAAAATTCCATTCGTAGTGTCCAGAAAATAAATTCAATATTCATAATACAGTTACATTTTTCACTTTTTCCCTTAAAAACATTTTTTTCCTAATACATGTGGTGACAGAACCCACAAGTACCCTTAATAATTTACATCCGGGAAAATCTGTCTCTGTTAAATTTTTCTCTCATATTAAAACAGATGTTTCCGTGAAATTTAGTTCCTAGAATTTTCAGTCTGCTACATTCTTAGAAATTGCCTCAAACATTTGGTAGGCAAACGTTTTACGAGCGCAGGTAAAATATAAGCTAAGACCAATTAGTAGAGGTCTTAACTGGAATCACACAAAATTCCTTTGTCAAACAGAACTATCCTCGAAATTACGTAGAGGAGATACTGCAGAGAAATAGATGAAACTCTTGGCTTCCTAGCTCAAACCTGGGAAAGTCTTCTGGAAAAACAAATAACATCTCCAAAATAACTGCTCTTCGCCAGAAATTGGCGGCGTAGAAAATACTAGAAAAGTACGATTTTTTGCTTGAAAACGTTTTGAAGTTAAGTCGTTATCAGCTCATAATTAGAAACGTCAACAATCAAATTTTAAGTTATTTCTCTCTAATTATTTGACTCTCCCGTTTTAAACAATTACCAAAGCTGACGTGCAACTCAGCGTGGCTTCCCATAATCTTACAATTCGGTGCGGCTACCCTCTGCTCGTGTTTCAAATTTTCATCAATTAGCTATGCATTTGGTATTTGTTGTAGATATTTTCGACAATGTTCCTGGATCTATTGAACCAAGCCACCGCATGTTGGAAGATCACCATTATCTCCAGATCAATCGGATCTCACGCACAGTACATAAATTGATGATGAGATTGTTTCAGTTCTCCTCGAGGCGTGTGCTCTGTGCCTAAAAATGCGTTTCCGCATGACAAAAGAGTAGTAAATTGAGCGTGTATTTTAGCTGCGTCTAAAAACTATGAACAATATTTAAGAATTACTTAAGTGATGCTTCCTAGCAAAATTTTTAGTCTGGTCGTGGATTCGAGGGATGTTTTGCTCAAAGAATGACTAGAGACATTATTATTCTATCATTCTAGAACCTTTATTTCTTGTTTCGCTATAAATGATGTTTTCAGACGTTGTTTTAATGTTCATGTAGTACACTGTAATGAGAGTATGATACGTGCATCAGCTTTAAAGTGAAGATTGAGGTTTATGCTTAAGACACAAAAGGCCCAACTTGGATCCTCTAAATCAAAGCTGATTTCCATTCACTGTCAATACAATAGAAATGCTGTGCACTACTGTCCATAACTTTGCTAAATCTCTATTTTATCAACTACGATGATAAATAGCCATTATCTGTCACAAAATAGCTTTAGAGTCATAAAATTCGTTCGTAATTGCATTTTTCAAAGCTCGGCAGGGCTGTATTACTCTCTACCTGACCTCTTAATTCTTCGAATCTTTTCTAAAACGTCTGTCGTTGAGTGCATGTAGTGACATGTTTTCTCCATACTGAAACGCTTTTGCTATAACAACAATAATGTAGCTGAAGAGCTACACATTCTTCATGTTCAAATAGTGGGTGATAATTTTATCTCACGAAAGGGTTTCCACACACTTCATAATTATTTCAATTTGGAGAAATACAATGTTGATCCAGCATATTTTTTTCCCAATTTTCATATATTTTTTCCCTAGTATTGTTTGGGAATGAACGAGTCGGACGATCGTCACCCACTAACAGAGATCCCGTTGGGGTCTCTGCTAGGGGATCTTGCAAGAGAAAACTAGTGTAGTCCAACACAAATCAATCGAATCATTGAATGAGCTTTGAAATGAGCTCTCAAAAAATCTTGGGGTGGAATCGAGTCGGAAATGATTGAGATTTTACAATAATTGCTGGGACCTGTGCATTGAAGCAGGTGACAACCATTTTGAAAATTGTTATTCAAGTCCTGTACATAAGTTTTGCACCGTCTTGTATTATAAAGGTTGTTACGATTTGTGAATTCGTTGGAAAGTTAAATCTTTTGGTGACAGTTTTATTGATGGACCCTATATTGTTCGTGAGCATATCTTTACCGACATGTAAGCCGAGTCCAACCAAACCAGACTTGTTCGCTTGCTCTGTAATAGAGCCGTTTTTCCAGCCTGTCTCTAGTAGGTGCCTGCGATGCACATAGTGATAAGAACTTTAATTATTATGCCTTCGTTCGTGTAACTTAAGCACTCTTCTTATTTCGTATTTTTCCTTGTGTGTATTATTGTTCGTGATTTTCAACGAAAAATTAATTTTAGTTGCCGTTTCGGTATCTGTTTATGCAAACAGAATAGCCGCCGCTGCATTTACGTGCGTTGGCCTGCCGCCGCACCCTATTAGTCTGTTGTGGGTTGTAGCGGTGTGCAGGTGTGCGGGGGCTTCTCGGGCGGTCCCTCGGGACCGCTGTGGCCTTGTAGTAATTTGTATAGGAATTGAGGAAAGTGTAAGGGTAACTGTTATTCACGTTTCATTTTATGCTGTTCGTTAGTCTAGTAATTATTAACGAGCTGAAAGTCCGAACACGCAAAGATTATTTTAGATTATCCATTGTGTAAGTTTCAGTTTTCCTAAATTACAGTCTTATTTTTCGATCGTAAATAGTTGTCGAGCTCTATTATTTACGGTAGCCTTGACAGTGAAATGTTTTCCCTTTATGACTAGCTCTTGCTATTGTTGTTGCAACTGCTACCACAGAACAGCGTTACCCAAGGGTAGAAAATAGGCACTACTAAAGTTCTGTGCGTAAATGTATTAAATTCCTCTGTATTTCCTCGAAAGCTTTACATTGATCGTGTGTAACTTTTCATTTCATTTTCTTCCAGGCTCACTTATCGGACTTGTTTACTTATTTTTCCAATTTTGTTCTTACCGTGCTAATAAATCCTGCACCCCACCGCCTCTTCCTAATTTCCACTGAGCAATATAGTAATAACTACGCTTAGTGGCAGGACCTATAACAGCTCTAGCCAAGGTCTGAGACTAAGCTGTTCGGCATACCACTCATGTGTGGATACATTAAGTTCACATTTTTTCCACTCAATTATATCCCATGTTGGTGTGAAAGTAAAGTGTTATTTTTAGCACCAATGCTTAAAATTAGTTTTGTCAATAATTTACATTTTGATATATGTTTAATATCTTTGTATGAGCGATTAAACTGAGCGATTCTCTCACAGATCATCTCTCTTAAATTTACATTTTTCATTAATATTGACATCCATGTTTTTCCCATCAAAAAATCACGTAAGAAATGTTCTATTGTACGAGTTTCATAAAGGTGTTAGCGCAAGTGCGACAGCAAAACCTATTCAGAACACTTATGAGGATGTAGGGAATGCAGCAAGTTGCAGGAGGCCTTTTTCGAAGTGGTGACTTGGCTCTACAAGATAAGCTGAAGAAAGGTCGTCCAAGAACACTAAATTCCGATCAGTTGAATGTTCTCGTGTCCGAGAATCCTACGGTTACCACTAGGGAAATTGCGGGACAGTTAGACGTGGCCCATACAACCTGGTTCTGATTTTCATTGGTCCTGAGGAGTACAGAACAGTTTTAGTGCACTTGGGTTAATAACAAGAGAACAGACTGAAAAAATGTTGAATTTGTATTTTAATTCTAAAGCTACGGAATTTTACAAGCGAGGCATTTATAAGAAATTCGAAACGTGGAATGAGGTAATTGAAAGCAATGGAAAGTGTGTTAATGAATAAATATTTCTATAGTCATTGGCTTATTAATTTTGTCAAAGATCTTCAAATCAGACATTACTTTTGCACCAACCTGATATTCACTTTGCATGTTACTGTACGAATTAGTATTGATTCCATCTAGGTCAGTGTGCCTTTTGGCATGCTAGTGTTGGACTATCAGGAGGATCAGGATCAAGTGCTACCCATGTGAATACCAAAACATAAGAACATTGTGAACCGACCCAAATGTCGAGCATCTGAACGCTAAAACGGCTTATCCCATTGAGATTGTCAGGGATGCACTAGGGAAAATACGCAACTCGAAAATTACACTTCTTCAGATGCGACTCTCTTTGTATCCCATGTCGTTAAATGTAGCATTTCTTGTCGCATCTTGCCATTGTTGAAATGTGTTAATAATTAGGTAGGCCAAGTCAATTTTATTCTACTCTTTCTTGTTTGTCCTCTTCGTTTTCCTTTCCCCCGCTGTGAAAGTGAGTGTCGTCCAACCGCTCTCGATAAATGCCCTCTTCAGTTTGGTCACGTTGCGAGACTTTGAGCAGTCATTGCGTGAAAACCTTTGGTAATACGTGTTATCGTGTTAATGCGTATTCTATCATTTAAGGGAGCTGATGGGACAGAAATTTCCTGGTTTAGTTTATTTTTCTCCTTTGTTCATAAGCATAGAAAAACATCTGAGTTCCACTCCTGTTAAAACGTTCAACGCGTTTCCGCTGTAATGAAAGGTTGGTTTGGTTACGTTGTGAGCAACTGAACTGAGAAATCAACTTTACTGCTCGAATACATTCTTATCCTTTCTAGGAAATATGATAATCGTTATTTTTTGGAAAGGTCGGGAACAGATGAAATGTCTTTCATTTATACTGTTACGTGAATGAGCAATTTACCGAATGGTTCACATGTGGCCCAATACGCAGGGAACGTGTTAAATAACAATAACTTTATAACATCAACTAATAAGTAAGAATTGTTGACAATGAAGTTCTGTGTAGTGATCGAAACATTAGTTTCACTGACAATTGGCTGCTTGGTCTGCATTTTGGGCGAATGTGTCCTGCGCCCAGGGAGTGCTGAAGTACAGCTCCAGACAATCTCCCGGTGCCCCAGTCGTGGCCTCAACAGAACTGCCAATCGTGATGAGATCGTGGCCTGCAGAAAGTCGGGCATTTCTTCTGCACAGTCTCATTGCCGTAACCTTCTCTGTACCTAGAACAGTCGCATTCTTTTAGTCAATGCAGAATATTAGACTATCATAAGCTTTCCAATAGAACATAAATTCTTTCTTAAATGGAAAACTGAATCCTGCTTTTAAAAATAATAGTTTATTAATTTTCATATTTAATAGTTTTCATACCTTGGGACACAGTTATATTTCGACGATATAAATTAGGACTACAAAGCCTTCTTGTCGGAGAGCACTAAATGAAAAATCACCTGATGACCAAGTATTGCTCATAGTCAGCCTCATCTCATACTGTATTTGGCCGACACAACACAGTGCTCTCCGCGTGGTCGGAAATTAATTCATGATTTAACATTACAACCAAGATCTGGACAAATTTATTTTAGACTGAAGAGTATTACTAACGATAACTTGAATATCATTGAATATGTTAAGCAAAACAACAGGATAAAATTTTTTCGTTGTCATAAATCATTTTTATGAGCATTTGCGGGTCATTAGTTTGGTTCAAAGCATACGTCATCAAAGGCAGCGTTAATATTCAATTTCAGATCATTTGCTAGACGCGCGTATTAAAACAGTAAAAATGGTGCACGTTTTTGCAGAACATTATTCCAATCGCCACTTCACATTTGAGAAAAAAGAAGGAATTATGAAATTGCTAGACTTATCTGAAGAGAAGTGAAGACCATTAGTAGCTTACTCAATAGTAGTGGAATAGATGAGGAGTACAAATCAATCCTCACTGATACCATGGAATGAAATCTCACATGAGTACATGCTCCTCAGGGATCTCATAAAAAAAAAACAGAGTCAGAATCGAGTACCATTTTGATCACGTATGCAGAAAAATGAAGCTCAAATTCACAGTATTAACATTTTTTGACGCCGTATGAAGTGAAATGAAGCAGCTGTCTGACGATGCAGGCACACAAAGAAACGAAAATGAAGGTGTAGCTCTTTCAAATGGAATTAAAAGTGTAGGAAACGAGAGACAAAATGTGGCCAAAGTTCTGATGTATGGATGGAGACCAATGCTGCGTAAGAAAGACGCGGGTCCACAGTTGACTCTCTAGTTCTTATGCACTATGGCAGTTATAAGGATAGATTTCAGACGCAATTATTCAAATAAAGCAAAGTTTGATTTAAGTTGTGAATAACCGGCAAAAACTAATTTTTTTGATACGTTGAAGTTCTGAAGTTGAATCAACTATGCTATGAAAGTAAGAAAGTAAGCTGGAGACTGTCAAAGCGTGCTGGTTGAGCAAGGATAAGTTAAGCAGCGCCGACTGAGGCCAAGTGCCGTACTTTACTGCTCTCCTGGTAAAGGTTGAATACGAAAAATGGAACTCTATTGATCTATTGATAGCGAGGGGCAGATCAGAGAGAGGTTTGGTCCTACGCTAGTTGATCCCTTATTAATAGCGAGCGAGCTACTAGCCTGCAGCAGGTTCTTTAGCAGTCACCTGAATGCTTGACTCATCTGCAACCTCATCGTGATAGAAAGAATGTCAAAGTTAAAATACACATTTTTTCTATTTTTAATTTTATTTCGTTATGTGAATGTTCGTCATTTATTTTGAGCAATGCTTAACGACCCCTGAGAATTGTTGTATTACTGAGTTGAAAGTCAATTCTGTTCGCAGATGGGCACTCTTTTCAGAATAGTTTTGCTCGTAAGCCTTGGTTGAATTAGGAAATGAGTAACAACTAACTCACTCAGATAATCAGGCGAACACAGCGGTGGGTACTTGATAGAAAAGAGCAAAGATCATTATAAGTGAAGGCTCCGTGATTTTAAAGCTTGGCAACCAGCAAAATTTAATCTTTGACTCTGAACAGACATTAGTAATAATTGCAAGTCTTACATGGACGTATTATTTGAGTCCATGAGACTAATATATCGTCAAAGTCAACTAGGACGAGGTGCAACCTTGATAGGCTCAGTGAAAATACGTATCTATAAAATGATCAGATAAACACGATCTCTTTAAATGAGAAATAGTTGAACATGAACAAAGAGGAAGCCCAGTAAGCCGAGCAGGCTTACTAAACATTTACTCGAGAGTTAGCAGCCTTGCTCGAGACCATGATCTCTCGAGAGGGATCATGGTCTCCTACGAGGTAATGACGACGCGAGAGCATAATTTTTTATCTAAGATCATGGACTTGCGCGAGAACTTTTAAATTATTCCTACCAAAATTCATGACCTCTGGTAAGAAATCCTGATCACGTGTCGAGTAAACGGTCACTCGTAGGAGAACTCAGTCTCGCGTGAGAAGCCAGCTAAGCTTGGTAGTGTCATCGTATAGACGCAGTAAATATATGCCGACTTAATTGAAAATTGACAGCAGAGAAATAGAGAAAAGGAGCCGTGTCCGACTCTCTGGTGTCGGTTTAACGATGTCTCCACAAGAGCAAAATTTTGAAAGAAATTGAGTTTTAGGCTGTGTGTATGATGGCATTACTACTGTTGAGAAAAAAAAAAGATACTTCATTTTGTTCCCAGTATACTCGTACTCATCGCACAAAATGAATATCTTTCAAATGAAAGAAAAAATTAAAGAAGAATTGAAGTTAGATTGTTATATCATTAAGAAAACTGTATTGAACAAGCATCACTTTGCACAATTTTCTTTGTTAAATGCATTTTAGTTACTGCAGCCCTAGCAAGCCTCTTTCATGGCACGCCAGTTTGTAAACGAACGGTACCGCACCTGAGTGGATGCAGCATTGAATAGAATGAGAAGCGTGTTAATCATTAGAGTAGAAGAAAAGGTGTCTTAGATGAAATCATTTGCCCACCGCCTGTTGCCCACGAATTGGCCATCGCGCCGCTGGGAGGGGAAGGCCACAGAGCCGGGGAAGTGAGTGCACGTGTAACTGTCGTGGACCAGCGAATTTCGCCGAAGTTGGGGATACAAAAAGTTCTGTAAACAAAAGAAAGTGGTCAATGAAATATTCACACATGAGGAGGAACAAAGACTTTTATTTCGACAGTTAATAATTGATTACCATAAAAAATAGTGTTGATTGAAATTTTTCGATTTCTAGCGAAATCATTGACAATCTGATTGAAAATTTGCTGGATTAAATACAAAAATGTATAACACATAAATCTCAGAGGAGAGTTCAAGCACGTGCTTGCTAATATTTCGTTTTTCAATCATTCATGTAAGTATGCCAACGACTTGAGTAGCTTAGGACCTGACTCCGTGCGGGGAGACCCGGGTTCGAGTCTCGGCGCTGGTGGCGATTTTCTCTGTTGNCAATGTAAAAGGTGATATGTATCATGCTTCAATTGGAAATAAAGCATCCGTAGATGCCGATGTTTGTTTGTTTGTTTTTAATCCGGCCGACGTGGCCACAACAATATATTTCCATTCGCCTGTGGTGCTCCTTCATCGAAATTGATTACATTTTTTTCCCAATAAAAAACCTTTCATTAGACAGTGTATGGCAACACTTGTCACCCAGTTGCGTAAGCTAAGTCGACTTTCAACTAGTCAGATGAATTCATGAAAGCAGATTGTCTGCTAAATACTATTAGTTAGTTGTTTATTTTATAGTCTTGTTAAGGCTTCAGAACTTTGTTTCAAACGTATAATTAGGAAAAAGATTTCATCATTTATTTCATTGCATTTTTTCTGTTTCAGACTAGGCAAATTAACTAGAAAAAATCTACTAAATTTCTAGTTTCGTTTGTATAGTTACAACCCGTGAGAACCCCTGTTTTAGGGTGAGTTTGATTTTTCCTTGTTTATAATTAAGTTAAACAAGATCTCTGAATTTCAATGTCCGGTATCACCTTCTTGTGTAATTTCGCGTTTAATGCTACATACTTTCCTTTGTTTATAGAGAATTGTAATGTCTTGTAATATATCAAATAAAAGATCAGACTTGATGAATGGTTTCGGTTTCGGTTGAAATTTCAGGTTTCGGTTTACGGACGAAGCTCAAGTCTAAACCCTTATCAACCTGCCTGGCTTGTCTTAAAGTAGCAGTAATCAGTAATAAATATGCACATGCCTGCGAAAACATGGATGAGCATAACTTTAAATCAATTCATTTACGCTGTACCTTTATGTTTTTCAAGCGAAATATAAAACTTTACCCCTACTATTGTAGCTAGTAATTTGTTTTAATTACAAGCTCGAAGACTGGAAAAATTACGAGCAACGAACGAATTTTGAGCAAAAAAGACTACCATCAAATATAGTTTTGTTTAAAAAGAGATTTATTGAAAAACATGGAAGTAAAACTTGCGTAAATTTCCAAGGTATAATTGAAATACATTTTAGGCCTTAAGGCTATTGTTATTTGAAGTATGAAAATCAATTTTTCCATTAATTACACTTTGAAATGCACAACACTTTGAATCATTAAACTTGAAATCGGAATATAAAAATTTTGTTCAACCAACAAAATTTGAGAGTAAGAAAAGAAACAAATTGCGATTCAAATTATAAAAAATAAAGAAAAATCAGGACTGGTATAGATTCAGATTTTGCAAATTAAGAGGTTTTCATGTATATCACTACAAACTAGTAGATGGATGCATGAAATAGGTTCAGTGGTCACCCTATCTCGAAGGCCACGGCTAAGAGAAAATTCCAGATTCAAGAACCATGAGCCTGAGCACTATAGAAGCATGAAACATTAAGGGATAAACAATGTGAAGGAGGCCTGCATTTGACCATCTGCGTTCCACTGGAAAAACTAGCAGTAGCAAAATGCCTCCACTTCAGAGACGTCGATGCGAGAACTTCGCAGCACAAAGTACACGAAAGCTAGGTCGGGTGTGATGTCAGTGGGGACCCAAAAATGATGAAAGAAACATAACGAATAAATTTTGACTGTAGCAAATGATGGTACCAATTTTATCATCTCATCTCTGACGAGACCCAGAATTTTTACATTTATCCTAACGTGAGATCCTCTACCTTGCCGACAATTTATATTGGAACTGCCGTTGAGCGGAGACCCAAAAAGTTATTTGGACTTTGCTTTTGCTAAAATCATATTTTCAAAGACATAATTTGGTTATTTCTTTAAGGACTAAAAACTAATTAACTATGCAAGTTTATGGCCATACGTATATAAACGATTTTTAATATTCTCAACCGTATTTTTTACGACATGACAGACCATTGAGAAGTCGGCATCAGACGAGTAGCATCAAAATTACACGCATTTAAGCTCCTCTTTTCAAGCTCCTGGAACATGTACTGTACGTCGCACAAATGTTCATTAAAATTGGGCGCAAAAACTGCGTTAAAACTTATGTGGTGGGGCATCAACTGCAGTGCGGTTCGGTGTTATAAGGCACGCGCAAAGATTTAGACAAATGCTTTTTATCGTTATTTACGTAGCTAAAGAGGTAGAAAAGAGTTAGCGTTTTCCTACATTGTTATTGATTTTCTCAGTTTCATCACCTCTAGTAAAAATTTAATTAGGACTGCTTCTCACCCTGTTTTTTTTGTGGGCTACTGGGACAAATGATTGTGTCACTCAATAACTGAAATGATTGTTGGGAAATAGTGCCCTATTGTCACGACGAATACGAAACGAAATCAATAAATTCATTTTCTGAGCCCAAGAAATTTAAATACGGCAACGGAAATAATTTTTGCTGCATAAATCGGGATAGAAAAAAGAGTTTAGGGACAGAGAGATGGGCGTTGATTTAGTGCTCATATTACAGGAAGTTCATGCAATCATAAGTACCTGTACATTCTTGGGAGTTGTAGGCACCATGAAAGCGTTCACTTGATGTGACTCGCATAATCACAGGAGTTAATTATCCAGAAATATTTTCACAACATGTTGGGAAGTGATGAAAGCATTCAGATCTTGCACGAAGGCCAAATGAAAAATCTAGACTTATACCGTGTGCAAGTGAGAAAATTAAGATGCCTCGTTCCCAACGAGGGATGACTCGTATAGTACTTTTTTGGAATGCAGCGGCTCTCTTTACCTAATGGGACAACCCTCAATTGAATGTCACATAAATAATTAAATGATTGTCTCAAATACAAGTTAGTCAGCAGTCATTAATTCAGATTAAAATTCCGGGTTCAACGACCAGAAGTATACACCGACTGGTAAGGCAATTTTGAGTCATAATTCAAAATGTTGGCCAAAAATGCTTTTTTTCATGTTAATTAGTGTACTATCAATGATAGATACGAAGATCTAAAAGCCTTTCATACGACCAGTAATATTCAGCCTTCAAGAAACAAAACCAGTGCACTCGAGTTGTGGAAATCTGCGCCAATATTGAGAAGTTTCGAAGCCTACTATAGCAGAGAAGTTGCTTCTAAGGGGCCGAAAAAAGCTCTCCAGGTTTCTAAAGCGCTTTACGTCATTGGAGTTGTCTTGTGAATCCATTTGAGGCTGGTTGCCACAAAATCTTGGAGCACACGGGTAAATTTGCTTCAAAGTTTAGAACTATGTTGTGTATTAAGCAATGAAAAAGAAACGTTCAAGAAAGCTTTGCCTGTCAAATGTTACTTAAAGAACTCCAAGGACGCCTATTTTCTAATGCTGCGAAAAAAAAAGCTTGTAAGAACAAATACATTTCCAATTCGCTTGAGTTATGGCATCCAGCTACTCGTAAGGAACTAACCGCTAGCAATGATTGATCTGTGGGAAGCGACAATCTCTTATGGAAGAGCTGATGCCGTATGGTGTTGAGAAGCGGCAAGTTTTCCGGCGTCTGGACGACGCCAAATGTGCCCGCCAGGATGGGCACCCCGTGCTGGGGATGATCCCTCATCACGTGCAGCCACTCCCCGGACGCCAGGAATTCCGCCACGGCATCAACCTCCCGCTGCAACACCTGCAGTACACGTACAGCTCTCAGAACACAACGAGATATTTTCTTCAGAGGCGCAAACCTGATCCTTGGTGCGTAGTTGTCAAGTTGCCTCAGTATTACATGGCTTCAAAGAATAAGATTTTTTGTTTCCTTTGAGCAGTCTATCGGCTGAAACGGTGTCAATGACTATGGCATGGATTACGTCCTGCTGATTAATGGTATTTAGGTATTTTTTTGGAGTTCTTGTAAAGCAGCATTTTGTGAAAAGGAGACTTCCCCCTCATCAATATTGTTGATAGCCCCTAAATAATCCTTTTTTTTCTCTTAGAATCATGTTCTCAGGAGTTTTTTTGTATGAACAATGTCAGTAGAAATAATTTCCTTAATTTGCCGCATTGGTGCCAAAAAGCTCCTCCCTGCACTGCCCATGCAGGCTGGACTCTCAGTTAAGGCCTGGACACTCATATGCGATATAAATAACGGCGTACCTTTGTTGCAAACAGTGCTTAATACATTATGTTATTAGGCATTTGCATGAAAGCACGGATGAAATAATAATGGTCAAATAAAATTAAAAGATTAAGAAAGCAATCTGCAAAAAGTGCAAAGTTGCAAAACCCCTCAGGCCGCGACATTTTTTGGCTTTCAGTTGCGACACCCCCTGCGAACGCTAAGCATGGAGAGAATCACACGTGTTCAGACGTGAGGCAGCATGTAGACTTTCTTCGAAGCTCTGTTAATCTTCCAATAAAGAACAAAAAATAGAAGGGGTATAAAATACAAAGTTAGTAGATTCGCACCGAGCTTACGGTACAGTAAATGGTAATTGGCAGCTCCTTCATCAGTCCACAAAGGTGTTCTAATCTGACACCCACAGGTATTGTGTTTCTGAGATAATTCAAGAGGTTGGTGGACGGAACACCAATTTTGTTTGAAGATGACATCATAGGTTGCATTATAGAAGCCATGTAACTATTGAAGATATTGAACTATTGCAGGTAGCAATGAAAGTTTATTCAAGAAGACAGATCATGCAACTTCTCTGTCTAATAAACTAGGCTGGACCACTAATCAAGAAAGATTCCTCTCATAAAACCCAGTGCGTATCTTCCTCTTTACTGTCTACCTCCCTCAAAGTAATGCTGATATTGTACAATTCCTTCCCCCTTTATAACGAACATAAAACTAAATCGGAGAAATGATGTCTTTGTCAACTATCAGTCATCTGGCCAAGAACAGAAACCTATGTCAATATCAAGCAAACTTCCATCGGGGATCAAAAGCCCTCGAACAGTGAAAGAATTAAAGACCAAGATAGCACGCCACTTTGCATCTCAACAATATTTAATTTCTGTTGTTTGTTTCATCTTTCCTAACGGTTATACACATAATTTAGAATGTTTTTTTACCTGAAAGTGGAGATATTGTCGATTTGCGAGTTATACAACAACATCAAATGCGAACCACAGCTGTGGATGAAAGCTAGTTCCAGCTATATATACAGATAGCGACCAAATTATTCGCACACCCCTCGTCTTTCAAAACTTTCTAGAATTACTCAAAAGCCATGGTTGCCATAGGCATAAGATTTTCACATGGTGTGAAGCACAAATTAGTGACAATAATTCGAAGTTTCTAGAACGAAATATTATTTTTGAAAGATTCAACAAGGCCAGTAAAGTAAATTAGATTTTATGAATTTTCTAAGGTTAAAAATGTTATTATTTGATAAAATTACCGAAAGAAAAATTGTCATAAACGTGACAATTGTGGAGACAATTGAGGGCACAACAGTGAAAATGTATTCCCTTAGTTCACTATAAGTGAACTCGACATTATAAGTGAACTAAGCTATTAAAAAAGCTATTAATAAAGAATAAAACCTAAACGTTCTTCTGACGAACAAAAGTCACGTTGTTGAAACGTTGAACGCAAACGCCACGCAGCGCATAGCCTTCATTATCATTGATACGGGAACTTTACAATTATTGCACATCAATGACGACGAAGAATGGTGAAGTCAAGAATCCTCTTCACTGCTGCAGTCTTCTTGAATTCTTCATACTTCAGAATGATAAACTTAGATTCTTCGGCAGAGAAGGGAGAATCTTTTCTGAAGCTGAACTTCTGGTGTGCAGGGGCAGCCATTTCAAAGTCGAGTTGTATTAAATGACGCAAAGACAGCGTTACATTCCATGCATCCGCTATCATATCTGTGGAATAATAAAACTTCCCTATGTGGAGAGCTGGAAAAACGTTGGTGTGCGCAGAAAAATGGAAGACGAAGAAAAGTCAAAGGCTCTAAGTAAAGTTTTATTTCGAACCAAAGGCCACTCCGACTCCTCCCTCCAGGCATCTCCCACCCAGCGCACACTTTTATGCCTATGAATAGATGTCCCTACTACATTACAGTGGTTACATTACATTACAGTGGTTACGTTGAACTAAGCAAACACGGCATTATTAAAGTGAAAAATTTATCAGGTTCTTGCTCAGAGGACCAGAACATTAAAAGTTCACAATTGAAATAGCGCAAAAGTGTTCCTGGCACACTAAACGGTTACCCAGTCTGGGCCATCAATGCGGCGGTCCGAGAAGCTCCTACACGTCCACGGGTCCCTCCGGACAGGCAGCCTACAGAGGCGGATACGATGTTCAAGCGCGCAACAGTACGACACTACAGTAGTACAGCACGCGAACCTGAGCCCAACTGTAACCGAAATGTTACGCTGCCTAATAACGCTTGCACGGCACTGAAGATTAGACGAAGTGAACAGTGGCGGGTTGGTGAGGAATCTGACGCTCAAACTTGTTGCGTTCTGAGGTCAGCTGTGGTCACGTCTTCGAAGTTCAGATCAAAAATATTCTCGCGTGTGTCAGCCCTAGGTATCTAATGTATACATTTTTGAATCTAAATTTACATCGACATGTAGAATTTTGTACATGGTGATGTTAGTTTTTTTGGTTAGTTCACCAGATTTTGTACTGTTTGAAATTGTCACTCGTGTTTGATCTCCCTGTACCACTCATCGAACAAAGGTGCGGACACCGGTGAACGAAAACGAAAGATACCAAATGCGATTGTCATCATTGTTTGGACAGCGTTTCAGCACTCCTCGCCAGAAAGGATAAAAGATGTTTTATTCCAAACAAGCCTGATATGTACATATTATCTTGTACATTAGTTTTTCAAATGCCTTAAAACTCGCACCAGGACGCATTGACGGTTACCCCCGGTCAAGTCTGGATCCATTTCCGACACCTGGGTAGAGTGGGGAATTGTAGCTGAGTTGATGATTCAGAGTTTTTTTAACGCTTGCCTTTGCCTCAATTCATTAATGATAATGCAATTCCATTGAGTCACTGCACTCGACTGCGCTGAGTACACTGACATGTGAGCTGCTGCAGACAGAAACGTGCCATCATTTCTTAACGCCCGCCAAAATATACTGACAGTGTTAGCTATGTTCTATGCTGTGAGCCGCATGATAATTTGATGATGCTTCTACATTGATCTTTGAAAAAATTCATTTCTTTGTGAGCAAGTTAACTTTCCAATGAAGTGTCAGCGCTTATGACATTGGATGAAAAAATAAAATTGGATTGATTTTCATTGTCAGAATTGACCTAATTCCCGTGCACTGGCTATTTTTCCTACGATTCTCTTACATTCAATTAAATTTTTATTCCCATTAATTGAATTTCACTGCGTTATTTTATAAGCATTTATCCTGTGTGGATGAAATAGGAAGCTGGGCATGGAAAACCATCAACAAAAATTTTATCATCACTTCCGTCCTTTCAAACTTCATGAACTTGCTCAAAAGATTTATCTTATGAAATAAAAAATGTGATTGGAAACATTAATTGTCCAGCAGCAAATAGAACTAGGCATGGCTTGAAGAGAGTTATTTTTAATAGATGCAAGTCTCTAGTGCACTTCAACTATATTTTATGGATATAGTAAAAGCTAAAAATTGATCCTTGTTTGGTTGGTGAAAGCTCTTGCACTAAACACGTTCTCATGTGCATACAATAGAAGTTTCAGATAAAAAAACTAAAACCTTTTAGCTCAGACCAATTTACGGACTACTTTATTTACCCTTCAAAACTAGTCAAGTCGTACATTGTGAAGTGGAGGAAAATAAGATCTACAGATTACCTCCAGAGTGGAGGTGTTCCTTGGCAGATGTTGTACAGTTTCACTCTACAAATACCCAGGAAAGTTTACACAGCCACAATGATCACTTGCGTCGAGGCTCAAGAGGGTAAACTGGCTGCAGCCACTTCGGCCTCTCGGCTTATATATATATATATATACGCCATTGGAATGCAACGGACCATTGAAACGCAACGGCATAATTTAAATTTATGTCATCCAAAACAGTACCGCTATCGCTAAAATAATACAGCAATAAAATACTGAATTTCGCATGCACCTGCGGGTTTCTGTGATAATATCATGATGAATACGTGCAAGGTAATAATTTAATTATTTAGAAGTAAATAAACGTATCAAATCGATGAAACCTTTGCGTTGCTTCTGGAGAATTTAAATTCCTTTCTAACATGCTTTGTGTCAAGTGTTATTTTAACTTAAGAGACAAACGAGTAAAATCTACTGAGAAACTTTTATATAATATCACCAAACAAAAATTTAAACTACAAACACCTTCATTCCATTCATGCAAGCCCTGACATTTAATTCTTTTCTTTGCATTCAATGTTAGTGTGCTTAGCCTATAATTCCGCTAGAGTACATATGCCAAATTGATTGAAAAGCTGTCCCATCATTACGTCATTTACCGCTAAAGATCTATGTTGTACAATAGCAATGTAATTAACTAGTGCGAAAATGAAAATTTTCAAACAATGATTTAGTTTTATTTACCTGTGTTACAATTTCGATAAAGTCCCATTTTCAAGTAGAAGTTAATTTTGTACACAGTGAAACTAGGGTTTGTAATCCCGGTACAAAATGAAAATTCCAGAATCCCGGGATTTCAGGAAGACAATCCCCGGAATTCTCGGGATTCCAAGATTTCTTTTTATTTTTCCATTTATGCCGTTGTAATTTGTTGCCCATGCCCATCGCAGTATTTGGCGATTTAGGGAGCTAAAAGCCTTTATCTGAGAAGGATTCTCTAATGAATTCACTCTTTGTAACTGAAAAGGTACTTCCTGATACGCCAAAACTGATATATATACAAGCTTGGTCACTACTTCTTCCGGAGTACTTTGATGCACTACTGTTTAGTGCTTTCACAACTGCTCTCCCATGCATGAGGGCGCTTTGTTCCAATACGAATTCTGTCTTTTGAGCTACTGGTTGACGCAACTGGGTCTACAGTTTCAGGCTTCACTATGTTGTGTAAACTCTTTAGGTGACGTAACAAACCACTGGTAGACCACCCTTTGCAAAGTAAACTCTTCCCGCACTTTACACTTCGCACTTTCTGCAGTTGCATTTTTAGCAAATCATAGTATCGCCACACAAAGGCTTTAGTTTCTTAAAATCTACCATTGCCATCGTATCTATTATAGTCTGTTCTTTATTACCTGCAAAACCAAACCACAAAATATATTCTGATGCAATAGTGAACTATATTATAAGATAGTGTAGGCTACACTGTGTAGTGATGTATATTACAATAATGTTAAAACACTAAAGTCCTATCTTGAGTTCTCTAATTGATTAATCATAATAAACAGCATGCTTTTAAGTTATTTTAGCATTCATATCTTGAAATATATATACTATTTAGAATCCCGGGAATTCCCGGGAAAAAAGAAATTCCCGGACAGAGAAATTTTAGCCCCAAATCATCCAGGATCCCGGGATCTCGGGATCCAAACACTAAGCGAAACGATGAACCAAAGCAAAAAGAATGACACTTCAGGAATCTGGTCTTTGAATTCGTAATAGATGATCGTAAAAAGTACTAGAAATAAAAAGTTAAAGGCAAAAACCAAAAAAGTCCACATTGTTACAATTGTATGTGGTCAATACTAAAGCGAACGTTTCGGGCCTTGACCCATCATCAGCTGTAAATCTGCCAATATAAACAGAATTTGATATTATGACTAGGTAATTGCATACGTTATATATAACTAGAGATATTTAGACAACGGTAATTGTAAAGAGACTGCCAAAGCTATAAGCTGAACTCAGGTAAACGAGATAATGAATGACATGCACAATGGGACGTAACTGAAAAGTAAATACCAGAGCGTTCCCTGAAGCTACAGCTGCCCAATCAAACGCAAGAGATGCGCACTCTTTATATCATTAAGATTGGGTTTTTATGCATATAAAGCGGTTCAAGAGTAATTCTAAGCTTAGTTACATTACGAATAGACTTTAAAATTGAGAAATTTTCAGTTTTAGCACAATCCATTACCAGCTCGTTACAATCTAATGCACTCTTGTTACCAAGCAAAATGGCAAATTGGAAATATCGGTTTATCGTAATACATGTTTTTCTGGCTTGAGATCCAATTTATTTCAGTTTTTGTTTTTTTCAGTGTAAAGTTAATGGTATTAGAATGCTTTTGTTTGGAGCACACAACATTTGCTCTTCTTTTAAATCACTACATTCCGAATTTGACTTTTTACTTGAGTTCTTTCAATCTAATGGCTTTCATCTCACGATAATCAATGCCAAAATTGATAATTTTTCGAACGAGAAATATGAATGTACTATTCCTAACATAACAGCTGATAAACTTAAAATGTTCATTCGTATTCCGTTTTTTGGTGAGCAGTCGGAAAAATTGAAGCGTGAATTATTGTCATTGATATCGCTTCCTCCCTCATGTGTCATTTCAACTCGTGTTAGTCAACCCATTCACCATTCATTTTTCCGCTTCAAGGACAAAATTCATTCGCGTCTCCGTTCTAGTCTTGTCTATAAATACAGTTGTGCACAGAGTGCATCTCCTTATGTCGGCTCAACAACCCGTACATCACGTGTCAGACAGGCGGAACACGTCAAAATAAGTTCTAGAACTGGTGCTCAGCATTGTCATCCTCCACACTCAGACATAAAATTCCATGCAGAAGAACAGTATGATGTTAGAATTTCCTATTCTGATTTCTCAATTTTAGGGTCTATTCAAAATGTAACGAAACTTAGAATTCTTGAATCGCTTTATATACATACTGTAAGAACAAACCCAATCTTAATGATTTGCAGAGTGCGCATCCCTTGCGTTGGGTTGGGCAGCTGTAGCTTCAGGGAACGCTCTGGTATTTACTTTTCAGTTACGTCCCATTATGCATGTCATTCATTATCTCGTTTACCTGTGTTCAGCTTATATGCTTTGGCAGTCTCTTCTCAATTTCCGTTGTCTAAATATCTCTAGTTATATATAACGTATGCAATTACCTAGTCATAATATCAAATTCTGTTTATATTGGCAGATTTACAGCTGATGATGGGTCAAGGCCCGAAACGTTTGCTTTAGTATTGACCACATACAATTTTAACAATATGCATGGACTTTTTTGGTTTTTGCCTTTACCTTTTTATTAACGTTGCTTACTAAGCAAAAGTACTAGAAATTTTCAGCAGAAGAAGTTTTCTTTTCTGATGATGGGCTACGGGATAACTTACGTTAATACGTCCTTCTATTTAAGATATCAAATGTAGATACACGCGGCAATTGAAGAGTTTAACACAAGTTCTCTCTTGTGTCCGTAATCAGAGATTTAAGTGAAAGAACTGCATTATACAAAAGTTTACCAAAATAACAACCCAATGATGGAGAACAAATACTTAAGAAAAATGTTTATTAAATTTAGTCCGCATATTCTTCACAATACATTTATTTGGTGTGAATTATATAGAGAAATGTGAAATTTTCCTTGGCAACGTACACATACATGTTTTGTTCGTTACCTGTCTACGTCTATCAGGTCGAGTACTCATTTCAGAACCATTGTGTGCGTTACAAGGAACGTCCAAAGGAGGTCTTACCTTCGAATCGAGATCTCTTGCCAGGAAGACATCAACGAGTTCATCCCCAAGAACGGCGGCTCGCCACAACCTCGGGTCCACCTCAGTCAGGGATCTAAGGCTGCCAGGCAAATTGAGGGCGTCGCAAATGTACAAATGGGAATGACGTCTGAGAAGAGGTAACAACTTTTTTTTGTAATAGCGAGGTAGAGTGTAGAGTCTCACAATCCAGCCAGGATAGAGCTGTTGAACTGTGCCCAAAAGATCATCCAGTCCCGCAGCATATTCAGAAAAATTTCCGTACAGACAATATGAAATCACTTTTTGCCCTGGCCCAAGTCTGTGTGCCCTAAAGCCGCAGTAGCTGCGGGTAAGGTTGGTGTAGATGAAGGAACGCTTCCTAGGGGCCTCGCAGTCATGCCCTCCGTCCCACCAGGGGAACGAGCAGTCATCTATGTTTAGGTCTTCAATCGACTTAGTTATTTCTTTGATTTTCCTTTCTGTCACTATTTCACGCAAACGCTCAACCGTCAAATCCCTTGGAGGCTCTATGTGAATTCTTGATGAACATAAAAGAATATATACAAGAAGGACAGCAAAGCAAATGTAGCAGAAAATACCTGTTTTTCTGCAGTTTCGAATTTTTCTGTGTGTCATCGTAGTTACTGCATTACATCATAGTGCAAGAAAACTGTTGAACAAACAACGCATGTTGAATACAAGGTACACAACCATCCGCTCACCTACGGTGAAGCTGTCCGTTCGCTAAAAATGAGCCATCAGTATAAAAGCTCTCGCCAATAAAATTAAACGGTCTGTAAATTTCATTTAAAATATTTATTTTGGTGAACACTATCAACGACAAAAATCTGTAAGATTATTGATAATATCAAGTGGGCTTGTAAAGATAAATTTGTCTCTGAAGTAATGTTAGGCTTAAAAATTAAAATTAATTATGAACACTTGTGAGGGAGTGAAACTTACGAACCATAAAAAAGTTAGAACACATTTTCTCTCAAAATTCTCCTTTACTTCTAATTATTTTAATTTATCAGACGTTAGAGATGCCGTTTTTTTTAACTGACGGACAAGAAAGTGACTAAAATTCAGAACTGTGTTTATTTGACGCCGTATTTTTTACTCATACCGTTTAATTTTAAATAATTTGTTTCTATACATGCAACTAACTTTGTTTATTTAAGCATTGTCGACTACTTGATATGTTTAGGATGTAGTCTTTACGTAAAGAGAGCGAAAGCCATACTATTAACTACAGAAATAACTTGATTTGTAACATGACTGCCTTCCTATGAAGTACCAACACCTGGGTCGTAACATGACCTCAATAATTGCAACCTTACTGTTTTCATGTAGAATACCAACGCTAGGGTCACATCGCAAAGTTGAGTCGCTAAACGAGTTTCAACAAGGGTTCGTTGGCAGATTATTTTCCACTTAATTTTTTTCGCTGCATATTCCTACTACACCGTTATGGAAGCGTAACATTTTCATTGCTATGAATTAATTTTCGATCAGCACTGCAATATTTATGTCACCGGCGATCAGGACTTTTCAGCTTCAGTTATGAATATCCGCGCCGTTTGCTCGAACAAACTGACACACTTTCCACTTTCCTGTCTAGTGTCAAATGAAAAAATGAAAGTACTAATTATTCCCATCATTCTCAAAGCCTCCAGGTTTTACTGCATATTCGCACACAGATTGCATTGTTAGGTAGAGGCTAAATGTCTTGGTAAATTTTGTATACGAATAATTATTCTTCAAAGAGAATTTAGAGTGTAACCAGGTTGACAAAAATTCAAAATATTAATCGTTATAAAAATGACCATTGATCAGCTTAAGGGTTTTCTTTGCAAATTAAGTGTATAGTATGGATTAATTCTGTAGATGCGAGACATGAAGTTACATGTTAAAAGTAAAACCATTATAAAATTCAAGAAATTATTATTTGTAGATCATTTATGGTCCACATGACTCACTCAAACTGAGCTGTTTCGTTTGAATCACACCGCCTCTACGACTTCTACCTCTGCAGGACAGGAGAAAATTGAGTACACTGTGCGCCCAATAAAAAAGTGAAGAAAAACGAAAACACAATTAGCGCTTCATTGTCTAATGGTTTTGTAAAATATTCAAGTCGTAGTACCAGCAACTCTACATCACAAAGACTAAATAACAATCACAACACCACACATAGCTAGAATCCAACATCTGTTGCTAGACACACGACTAACAACGGCACGCTTCTTTGTAACTGCTCGCACTCATGCGAAGCGTCCACAGCGCAGCTGTTCATAGCGGTGCTGTGCAAGGTCTAATCTGTCTTATCTCCCTGGTATATCTTTTGGTCGTGGCGCGCCAATTATCTTCCTCGCGAGCAAGCGAGCACATTTAGAACAAAAAACTTTAGTAAAATTTAATTTCTTAACATGTGACATCAATAAATGTTAAATACTATACTTATCCTTAAGAATTTTATATATCATCACATATAAGTCAATTATTCTTTGGAGTCCAGGAGCCGCTGGCGGGATTCACTTGAAAGATACACTGCTTTTTTCGGACAGTAGCATTGTGCAGTGATGAGGGGGGTTTTTGCAGTGATGAGGGGTGTTTTTGCAGTCATGTAACAAGATATAATATAGAGGATGTGTATTGTGCCACACATTTATTGATTTTAATTTTCTTATTTTCGTACAGTACAAATTCATGGATTCAATTTTTATCTAATTTTAGGAGAAAAAAGAATGTGATCATGCTTGTCGATTACTCAACATGTTTTCATGCCGTAAGCCCTATCATGTTATAGTCAAATCAATAGGCTACACCATGCAATGAATAAAATAAACGTGCCCCACCTAACATTGGTTTATTCATAACTTTGCCTGAACACACTAGATGTCGCTTGTTGTGGGACCTTGTTTGAAGAGTTACCTTCATCTTCGATTACTGCTTTAAAAAAAATCCTATTTTAGGAGTCTCATCTTTAGATCTTCTAGCGCTGTTACGGAAAATTTAACATCACTATGAATTACCAGAGTTATTTTTAAAAGTGAAATCTAAAAATTTACATCTCAGTGACGAATAGGCTTAGCATCTACCTACAGTAAAGTGAATCACTATTCTCAGACGTACTTCATCCTTTATAGCATTAATGCATGCAAAGCCGTCTGTTGTAATGAGAAAGACGTTAACTTAAAATTAGTGTGAACTATACTTTGAATGAAATATTTTATTTCTTAGTTTACCTGCCAGATTATGAATTCAAGTTAGGGAACCAGCATGCCTACGGAGTTTGAAAACGTAGAGACAAAATAAGTGGATCAGGCTATTCAATAAAATTGCATGTAACCACAGTTGGAAAGAAGATTTTTCATTACATTAATTGATGGTTCCCTAAGTTATTTACACAAAGATTGAAATAAAATTATGTTCCAGCCTTGGAAGAGATGTTGCATGAGCTAGCAATGCTGCCAATAATTTTGAATATCATTTAATTGATTGCAATAAGTAACAAAAGCGTTACTTGGTTTATACTACATATGGTTTATACTAAACTGAGTTAGGTAATTCTAAATTTGTAATAAGAATTGTTCTATCACGTTAAGTTCCTGAGTTATAATCGTACTAGATAGTTTTCCACATATGTGCGTACAAGTGTAAATTAGGTGACCTAGATAAGACTTGGGCACATAAATCTTGAACAACATGTAATACCGGGCTTACACATTGGTTAACTGGCAAGCGGGAAGGGATGTCGCTTGCTGTGCCTATATAGTGCGGCATGACCCAAATAATCACGTTTATGATTGCTACTTTGGTGAACAAATATTAATAAATTCTAGAACGAGAATAAGTAATAAATTATACAAACAGATTGTGAATCAGCTTTAAAGCCAGTCCTCTATAATATGTATGAGTATAACATATTTCTTAGAGTCTGACATGTAAATAGCCACTTTCTGTAGGCGTCATGTGAAGCATTAGTTGCTTTCTATAAAAAGAAGGGGTTTGTTTTTGTACTGATGTAAATAGCTTCAGGAATCAGTTGGGAACGAGCATTTACCGATTAATAACAGAAGATCATTCCTCGATGAAAGGAACGCTACTATTGCCACACAGTGGTTCCTAAAAATGTTCAATTCCTTTTTCACGTATTGCGGTAATGACAGAGTCATATGACCCACTGAAATTCATTTTGGAGGTATTCATTACTTCTATATATCACAGGTGGAACATCTGTGGTGATCTCAAAAGAATTTCTTGGACTATTATTAGGATATGCAAAGAATGTGAGTTTTTTATCTCTATGTGACGACAAGAATCATTTTATTATTAAAAAGTGACCCTAAAGGGAAGAACACATAGTCGTTCAATACCTGAAAAGCACAAGATTTTGGCACACCCACAGCATTTCCATTTTCTACCCCTCCTTGTTGCACATGACTTTGTTGAAAATTTTGATAATGGAATGGCTTATGATTCTGTGAGACTCCAATTTCTTAAATAGAAATTTGGAACAAAGAAAACTGATGTTAAACTTAAGCGAACATTTTTTAGGATGAGAGATCGGAGAATTGATTTATGGCAAGGAGTTCAGCAATAAACTGGCTCCACTCCAATTGGTAGTATGGGACTCATTTCTCCATTTAGAGCAGAACTTCCTTCCTAATCATAAAGTTAACAACTTTGAAGAACTGTTGGACAACATGTCGAAGGCCAATCAAGCTATCGGGCGTCGGATGTCTCGTAAGATGAATTCGCATCTAGATTTCTTTTCATCGAATACTGACGATATCAGTGACGAACATGGGGAAATGTTCCACCAAGATATCGCAAGGATGGAAAGCAGGTATCAAGGACACTCCAACAAAAAAAATGAAAGGTGACAACTGCTACTTTATCCGGGAGGACTCTAAATCCACTCCCGAACGCAAGAGTGATTCTCAAACATTTTTGAAGACATAGATGAATACTAGTTCCATTGTAATTAAAATATCTTGACTCAGTGTGCAAAAAGACGTTTAGAAAGCTAAATAGGGTGCTCTGGTTCCACACATTTGTCCAGAAAAGTCTCAATTATTTTCATACTCGTAGTAAATGCAAAATTCATGTACATAACTACGGAATTCAGTAACTTCACGTGATACAAATATGATCACAGAAATTGACTTAGCGTATCAAAAAAGAGTCTCAACATTAGTTAGTTGCACCACGATTTCTTCAAGTAGCAGAGAAAAAGTTAAAAAAAAGGCGAGTGTATTCAAATGCAATAATTCCATAACTGACGAAATTTTTGCAGTAATCTAAATTCGATTGATTAAATTTAAATTCTAAAACTGTTTTTCGTGAGCTTATTTGAGAAAGTTTATCACAAACACTAGTTTCAAATTGGTAAGTCATGCGTTTTTAAAATTTTTATATGTATTGATTTTCATTGAAAACATAATGATAGCAAAATATGTTCCTAGAAACAAATAATTCCATCCATGGTACTGACATAAATTTATGAGTTTGCATGGCAAATAAAACATTTAGATAACATCAATCTGCATTCAACCGCATAGCTAGAACGTTCTGCTGCCAACTTTATTCTACCGATACCAGAGCTACTTTATTCTATCCGAACATATTTTTGAGCGTAACATATTTAAAAATGGATTAAATTATGTTCGTACACTATTCTGCCGTAATAGCATGAAACCTAATTTATATTCTACAGAAAGCGTGTTGGCAAGTTGGGATACTTTTTTTAACGTTTCTGCGTTACCGACTATGGAGGCATTTGAACGAACCAACATTTGAAAATACATGAAAAAATTATTCCAAAAATGAATCTGGAAATTTAATCTAACGAGAGATCTGATTAAATAATTTTGAAATCAAACTTTGTATGCACTCAGATCGGAATTGAAACTTTTCAGTGTGATGTCATATTTTACACTTATTATCAGTTTATTGCTGAATTTTATATTACACTACAGCGATTTTTTGAAAGAGTACAAAATAATAAGATATGAATAGGTGGAAATATTCTACCTACATCACGAGTTTACAGAAAATTGTAATCCGAAACTTTTACTCCAATCACTGGACCACTCAATTTTCCAATTCTCATTCGCATATAAACAATACAATGGAGTTAGAAACACGTCGCTGAAACAGTGTGTGCAGTCGTGGGAAAACATTCATTCACAAAAAAAATCTCATCTCTTTGTATTTAGGACCATTAAGAGAACAAAATTTCCTTATATTCACATTTTGAAAATGCATACCCCTCATGAATGCAAAATAAATAATTATTCATGATTTTACCGAATCATTGCCATTTATTTATTTTAAAGAGTGAAAAAGAGTTCATACAGTAGAAAAATAAGGGTTATCATCATTCAATTGAGACACCAACATTAACTTGAACAAGGACCAATTTCTTCCCATAGTTTTCAATTAGGGATTTATAAGCATTAGCATGCATTTTGCTCCATTTTTGATGCATACTGTCATCAGATTCTTGATATTTGTATGTTTTGATTTTTTTAATTGGAATTTTCAGATACCGTCCAAAATTCTCGATTTTAATCAGATCCGGGGACTAACTTGGCTATTGCTAGTTATCTTCATTGTTTTCAGCAAATCACTTCTTGGGAGATTTAACACGGTGTTTAGATCATTGTCCTATTGGAAAATACAATCAGGTGGTAACTCGAAACTCTCAGAAGAAGGCTATTGATTTTCTTCTGGATGTATTTTTTGCTTTTTTCGCATTCATTTTCTCGTTTATATATTAATACTTTTTTCAAACTTTTCTCTGAAAAACAGCCCCAAATCCTTACACTACCACTACTTAGCAAGCTTGACAATTGATACGGTGTTTTTTGGAAAGTAAAGTATCGCCATCAATCTACCTCATATGATTCCGATAATTATGACCAAATTGGTCAATTTGAGATTTGTTTATCCAAAATACTGTGTCTAAAAACGAATTTCTCTTCTTCTTATTCTTATGTTCTCCAACAAATTTCTATCTCACATTTCTGCGTAGTTTCAATAGGAGGGGAGTTTTCCTCGCAGTCCGTGACTTTAGACTGTTCCTGCGAATTTCATTTCTTGAATTGTTCGTTTGGTTATACTAATTCCTGATCAACGATTATCATTCTGCTGCTTTTGACCAGTAACACATGGATTTTATTAAATTTTGCCCCCGAATATTTTTGAAAATCTACGAGAAATCTTCCTTGGAGCCCTTTGCCTTTTTTTAGCTCACATCTATGTTGCGTATTTTAATCCTCACAGTGAATGATGAAATGGTAGTACAAGGATATTTAGGTTACCAAAGATCTTCTTGAAACACTCTCATCTTTCCAGAGCGGAACAACTGATTCTTTTATTGAATAAGTCAATTTTTTCCCTCTTGCCATGTTTGGAACCCTTCGTTTGACTAGCATTTGCTGGAAGTTCAGGTTTTGATTTTAAAGTTGGCCTTGGATGCTGATAACATTATAGGAACTTTCTAGAATATCTGCAATAAAATATTGCCACAAATTTAGAGTTGTAAAATAAAAATTTTCATTTTAGGAATACCGGTTCACATTTTTAAATCAACAATTTATATTAATTTCTCTAAAATCATACCTAAGGAGAACGCATTATTATGCAGCAAATATTTAGATTTTTTCAGCTAATGCTCTTCAATATGAATAAATAAAAAATTCCGGGAGCAAAAAAATGTATTTCCTCCATCTTTAGTGACTCAGCTCCATCAAGACAGATCTGTAGCGTTTGCTGCAGACGGATGCCTGACACTAATCACGAGCATGTCGTACGCAGGGACATAATCTCTGGTTCTGGCTGAAGTTTGGAATCACTTAATTGATTTACATCCGTAGTCCGCCAGAGTTTATCTATTTGCAGTTGTTGAGAATTGATTTTTAACAATTTTGGTGGAACTTTATCTCTTTGAAAAGAAATTTTGTCAACTCTTTTATACACAAAGCTTTCTCCGCATAAGCTAAACAGAGGCTGTTTCGTGTTTCTCTCAAAATGAAATTTAACATTGATTCGATGCAATTATTCCACATCTGATAGTCTTTTAAGCCCTGTTTTTGTTCGTATCATTTATATAACATAATCAAATGTCAGCACATGACGATCGGGACCAAAACACCTCGTCTCAAGCAGGAGAAGACTGCTGAGTAAGCGATATAGGTAAACTAACCCAATGCAATCAATTTTTCTTAAATGACAAAATTTTACAGCAGTTGAAAAATTACAAGCTACAGCTGACTCTCGCATTTGCCTAAAGAAGTTGCCTTGTAGCGGACTGATGGAGTTTTTTGAAAACTTGAATTTAGGCGAGGATCCAGCGCTTTCAAAGCTTCTCGTCAAATACACAGTGCTTCTTGCGCTCCTCCGCTCTGCGCGCTGTACCACCCGATATCGCTATACGAATGCTCTCATGCATCTCACTCAATTTTAACAATGATATCTTTGAAGTCTTATTTCAGAGTGAAACAAATGATTTGGAAATATCAGTTAGTTACATAAATACACTCTTTATGACACTTTCTAGGATGCTCTACGCGTATTAGTAACTTTCAGAGTTTGATAAGTCGCACGACAGAGTTCTACATGAAGTGTTTTAAGCTGTGGGTTCATTTCCCGCTTCGCATGTACAGCGTTCCAGGTCACTTTAGGCAGTTTCCTGGAGCACACTCGTGCGCCATACCACAAGGCTAGATAACCACTGATGCAGCAGACCCTATAGTCTGGCCATCCTGACCTACCTTCCTCGCAGCACGACCAACTCTACAAACAAGAAGAGCTCTCACTTAATGGCTTCCAGCCTCGCCTAAGTAGCATGCACCGTTAGCCAAAGTCAGTCAACTTGCACATTCACTGTTACGTTCAACTTACCATTTTATGTTCCTTTTTAGAATGCTACTAAAGTCACTAAACTCATTAAATTACATTATTAAGAAGGCCATGATCCCAAATTATATTATCGCAGAACTTATTTCAAGCCTCGAAATTGTTTACTATGGAGTAAATGCACTTAAGCGATCCTACTGAAAGATAATTAGTGAAACTAAAGCTTTACCTATAATTATACTGTTTCAGCATTGTGCGTGTTTACCAAGTGCGCCTGTACGCATATTATGTTAAATTATTTAAATTTAATTCAATCGCCTTCTGTTCGTTTCAACGAAGAGTGTTATGTACTTTAATAAAACTAAATGAACATCTAGGGCAAAACAATTTATATCTAACACTGATTGTTTTCAAAGCATCATTGGTTTTTAAAATGTCTCAACATAAAGACCCTTAATTGATTAACACATTTGAGTATAGTAATACCAATACCTATCAATTATTGTCGAAAAAAATGACTGTGAAGAAACAAGAAAAAATACACTTCTTTAGTTAGGTTAATTTAAGTTTGTCAATGCGTGTAAATACGAGTAATGAAAACAAAAAGGATATAATAACAGCGACGCATTGACGAAAAATGCTCTTGTTAATGCGTACTTACGTTGAAAAAACGAGATAAGAAACTTCCGAAATCAGGGATTAATATTGAAAGTAAAATATGTGATTTAAATATCTTAACGTCTAAGACCAAGAGGTCGACATTCGAAACTATATATCTTTTCGTTCTTATGTGCGTAGTAACTAGTGTGTTAAATAACTGGCTCGGAAAAAAAATTCTATCCGCACCACAAATTTATGAAATTCCCTACATAAATAATGCTGTCACAAAAGACTTTACCGGGGTCAGAAACATGAATAGGATTGTAGCATGCATAAAGCTAAAAAAACATTTTACAACATAATTGGAACAATGCAAGAAATTGACTACCTAAATAATGCAGTCATAATATACTCACGAGATTCAGAAACGAGATATTGACGCACAAGGCTAACATTAACATTATAGAATATGAATAAGAAGAACACAGTTAATATCCAATAAAGTGAATTCATAAGATGAATTACATTGTTGTTCAATATGTCTAAATGTAAAGGTCCTTAGTTGATAATCAAATGTATCTGGGTGTCATAACAGCCCATGTCAAAGTTTGCCCGAGAGAATGTATTCCCATTACAAGTCGTTCTAAGCTCGTTAATGTTAATAGATGAATTTAACAAAAGAAGTATAAAGACGGACATTGAGGAGTGAAACGCTCTGACAGTGTCCACGTTACGTTGACATATGAATATTGGCTTCTACAATATCAAGGAATAATGTTGAAAGTGTTATGGGTCGAAGTATTCGTAGATAATTTTTTTCAAAATTGGGAGGTCGAGGTAGCAGAAACTTGAAACTATCTTCACGCGTGAACGAATCAAAATAGGGTTAGGTTAATTGTTTCAAAGAGCATGTTTTAAACCACACAACAAAATTTTGGTATTCCGTATATCAATGTTTGTCTTATGGAACCTGACAAGTTGATAGATAAGAGAAAAAATACCAGATTGGCAGCCAAAATGAAAGTCACTGGCTAAGCAATTTTGCACTAACTGCTGTAGTATATACATTATACGTACTAGCATGCAAGCCATCACGTCGCGTATGCACACTACAAAAACTATAGATCGAAACCGTTTTAATATAAGGTAATGAGCGAAAGAAATTCGAGCCAAATCTTCAGTATGTTCTACAGCGCACATTTATCTTCGAAACGCAAAATGACGTACTATTTTGGTCTTAAATTTTTTCACTGTGCGAGGCATTTTGATGCTCTTTGAAAGTTTGTTCCGCAGCAAGGCGCCTGATTTTGAAAGAGCCTCCTGCCCGATGTCAAATGAACGGTAGTTGACTTAGACATTATGTCTCCAGTTCGGCTTTTTGTTAGTTACAGCGGGGGACGGAATTGTACAATATCAGCATTGCTCTGAGAGAGATTTAAAGTGGAAAATGAGTATTGCGCTTTTGAGTGAAGAATCTTTCTTGAATAGGAGTCCAGTCGAGTTTATTTAGGAGAGAGGTAGCATGATAGCTTTAATGAATTTACCGTTGCACGCCACATTGGCCGCGAAATTCGTACATTTTTGTCACTCTCTTTGGAGATATTAAGGTATGTCTCCCCATATTAGGCTGCAATAGTCAAAACGCAATAACACTAAAAATTGAATGACGATAATCTAGATTTTTTCATCGAGCATACTTTTAATGCGACAAAAAAAATAATAATCCGTATATTCTGTTGCAAGTTGTCTTAACGTGAGATTAATTTAAAGGACGTCTTTTGATTAAATGAAATGCCTAATTTTTCACTTTTTCTAATGAATTCATTTTATCAAATCATTGCATACTGTTAAAAAATTATTTGCAAACTTTTAAATTAGATTTTTGAACCCAAAAATAACGCGCGTTTTGCTTGCATTTAGTTTAAGACCATTGTGGTCATACCATGATTTTCAATACACGTACTCGAATATTTTAAACATTTATTTGCGTCTGCGGTAATTTTGCCGCAGAATTTACTGCAATTCGAACATCATCTGCATACATAAAGATTCGTGTGTTAAAAGACTTTGAAGGAAAATCATCAATAAAAGTAGAAATAGCGGCCAAGGATAGATTCTTCAGGAACATGAAACATGTTCCGAATGAATGGGGATAATTTGTCTCCGAGCGGATTGCAAGAGATCGATTTAATAATTAATTCTCAAAAGATTTTGCGCGTGTAATCCTAAGTTCAATATTTTGAAAAAGTCGCTCATGTTGGACGCTATCGAACGCTTCAGAGAGATCGAGCAGCAACGAGAGTGTTATACTCTTATAGTATTTTGATCGACATCACTGTATGCATTTTTTTGTGATATTAAGCAGATCATCTTAAGTACTAGAGCTCCTCTTATATGCTTTTGACTATGAAGAAAATTTGATTTGTCTGAGTGAGATGAGAGTTAATTTGTTACCACTTTTTCCAATATTTTGAACACGACAGGTGAAATGACTCCGACTTATGGGCCTGTGGTTCGATGGTGTAATTATAACACCAGTTTTATGCAACGATCTAATTATGGAGTTCTTGCACTGTTGGGGGAACTTATTAGTTGCTATTAAATGTATTAATCATCTCACGACTCATTGGGGCTGTAGCTGGGAAGCTGTTTTTGCAACCAATAGAAACAAGTCCCTTTCAGATTGGATGAGTTTGACTTAATTGTAGCGTGCAGCTCCCATCGATATTGGATTGGAAATATTGTACCTGTATGCATGCTATTTGCTTGATTTCTTTGTTCGTTTGTTGCCTACATGCCTCACTGAGTATTTCCTCGTATGTAATACATCACTGTCAGGTTATCCTTTAATTTTTATTCACCATAATACTTAATTCTCTTAAAGAATTAGGTATGCGAGACTAAGTGGTGCCCCATGTTTCGAGAACAAGATCAGGTATTAATATTATATGTCACTAGCATTGCATAATCTAAGAAGCAATTATAATTTAGCTGCATACAACGAAAATCCGGTCAACTTCCTAATGAGACGTGATAAGTTCGCAGTTTTTAGTTTACTTATTGATTACTCACTAGTACGAGGCTCAGGATTATCTCGTGAAAGGTGGTAAGGAAAGCGATTCAAGATCTGTTACCTGGTGCTGCAGTTTTACATCAGGGTGTGTCCTTTCTCGCAACGAGAAAATTTTACCTTTTCGCTTTTAATTTCGAAGTCGAAATTTCATCAATCAATTCTTACAAAAAATACAGTTACCAAATAACAGTCTTCATGCAATAGCTTATTTGCAAACTGAGGCTATGAATTAGGTGGGAAAAATATTCTCTCGCCAAGTTCCCCTACCACCATGCTCTACCAAAGTTCACTTACGCCATAGCACAGTGGCCAGCCTTCAGCAGAAGACCTGAATTCGTAGAATTATCTCAAGCCTTGAAAATCGGAAGTTTGTGCTACCTGCAAGACGGCAGCAGACCTACATGCAGCTCTCACCACAAGAGAGCCAGATCACGCTCTGAGGTTATAGAAAAGGACTCGCGAGACACTCGCACCACCAACGTCGTCGCGATAGGACTGGATCACACTCTGAAGCTACAGGAGACGACAGGAGTCAGGCTATACTGCACACCTCTCAACGATAACTATCCTTGCATCGAATTTTTGAAAACGTGGACTCAGAGGTCACCCGCTGCTGTTTGGACTCCAAATTGTGACAGCTGAAAAACTTGATTTATCTGCGATAATTTAAATCATCAGATACGAAACAGTGATTATATGCAGTCATGCGTACACAGTACTTCCTTGTGATTAAAAATTGGCAAGAAGCGTCTTCACACCAGGCATTTTATTCTAGATTTTAATAATTTGAAGGGTTTTTGACGGATGCATTTTCTAGACTTACAATTATTACAACATTGCTATCGAATATTTTGTTTAATTTTATGCTGAAACCCTACAAAAAATGATATCTATGAACTAAGATCAAAAAAGTACTGCACTGGTGTCGTTATCGACTTCAGCATTTTTAATAATCATCGGATGTGAAGACTTATTTGATTATTTAATGACATTAGAATCCAAAATATATCCTGAAAGGTACTTCAAAATATAATTGTAAACTTACACAAGCAAATTAATTTTTAACGATATACACTCATTCTAATTCCCTAATTTTGATTATATCCTGGATGGAGCGAATCATGTCAAGCGTTATTTCTAAAGAATGTAAGATTCAGTATTCTTACAGACAGCGTTAATGCAAATTCTGAACGCAGGATGAATTACGCGTGTCCCGCTAGAACATCGAATCATCCACTCGGTCGTCACATTTGGTTTGGTGATTGCAAATCGGTCACATGAGGTGGGCTAACGAACTGCAGTGAGACAAGAGCCCTTCTAGGATCATCAGTCTGCAAACAGACTGACATCTGTCTTAATTTGGAATTGAACTTAAAGATAATGAGTAAGTGTTCTAAAGTTCATTAATTCATGAGAACTGCATTACTAGATTTAATTTAGCCTTGCCTGTTCCAAGCAAGTTCACAATTGTTCTTCCTTATTTATCTCTAGCAATTGCCGCGTGTGATTATCAGAAAATACCAGGTTTAGTAAAATGATAAAATTTTCAGCAAAAAGAAGTACATAATTGATCATCTTGTTAACATTCGCATGAAATAACATGTATTCTATTGCTAGCGTACACGAATCGTCAAAAATGACGGGATGGGCACGGATGTGCTAAGGTCACGCACGGAGCTGCAACAAAGGCTGCATCATTTGAATTTTTCTGAAATATTTACAACGCCCTCGTTTTCAGTGCAATTCTGCCTGTAGGTAGAAGTGTCTAAAGAGTATTTCATTTTTATAGAGCATTTAATTTTCATGTAGAGTTTTCAATTTTTTATTAGCATGACATTATTGATTTTTCCTTCGTCATCTGAATAACCGAAAGTGTGAGATAATATGTGCATGTGTGAGAGAGGTTTCACTACCTCTCTATTTTGTGTATACATAAATATATATACTGTATGTATTTTAGCCAAACATGTTAACGTGAAGAGCTGTTTCCTAATATACAAATACATACGTATATGTAATTATATACACACATGTATATTTTGTGAACTTTCCAACTGTGTTTATTTGCATCATCAAGCTTAAAATAATTTGACGCAGGCAATACACTTTCATGTCTTTCTTTCAATCGTGTGTTCTACTATTAACATGGGTGTTTTGCCACCCATATATGTTTATCAACTAATGGTTTTTAACATAAGATATTTAGAAAAAAACATGGCATTCAGTGTCTTTATTGGAAACAAACTTGTTTCTCTTTCTCTGGTGTCTCTTGTGCCACTCAACCTTGACGTGCCTCTGCCGCTTTTTTTACCTTGAATAAATGTTAGTTTTGGAAGTGTGCTTCATTCCGCACCCTACCTGACCTGCAAGGACCACAAGTTGGGAAACGAAACTAGCGCCGGTCGCTAATACAGATTTTCGTCTTTGAAGAGAAGCAATGTGATAGACTACAACTTGTTCGTGCTAACTTTGAAAAATTATTTCGATGATGAATCACTCACCAAAATGAAATTTCCTCATAACGATCCATTTGTTAGTTCATCAATTTAGATAATCTAATAATATTTTCGCGGTAAAATTCTTCGTTCATCCAATAAGATATTTGGCGACACATCGGGCAGGTATTGCCGTTGAGAGGGAAGAAATGCAAGCAACACGTGAGCTCTAATATGTCATTTGTACGATACAACAAAATCAAATATCGTTGAGCAACTTTCAACTGTTAACTCGGATTCTTGGTCTCAATGATTGTATTTAACGGAGTGAAAGATTTGTTAAGTACACCCAGCTTGACTACAATGATTTTCATTCAAATTGTAAACCATTCTCTTCACAAATGCATCTTCGACTGACATGACAGTATCAGGAAAAATAAAACAAATATGTTGTAATTAGGTCACAGAAAATCGTGTTGCAAAATCGGGTTTAAATTGTATGAAAATTCCATTCATCCAATGATAATAACACAGATCATTCAGAAAGTAATCAATGGAATGTCAAACGAAGAAATTAGAGTGGAAAGTTCGTCTGGCTTAATTGACTTATATCACATTGAAGTAACAATATTAACTGATAAATTCAATAACAAATTGTAGAATTTTCGTCTCAATTACTTTAGTTTAAATTGGTTTAGTTTTACAATATTACTGTGACTGATATTTGCCTTTTCTATCAGATTATGGAAGTCAAGCTTCTTTTTTATTTCAGCAAAACCTGCAACCGTGCTTGACCTCCGAATACCACGTTAGTAATGTATTGTTCTCCGAAGTTCATGAAGTTAGCATCTTAATTAAAAGAAAAAGATCTCTACCGAACGCGTATATGGATAATGCAGTGAATGAAAGAAGTTGCCGGAGGCTGTTTCCCCCACGCGCTGAAGCAGAAATTTCAGATTGAAAGGCGAGCCCAAGAAGAGTTGCGGCAAAAACTAAGCTTAATTATCATAATCTGAGGATTTAAGCTTTGTCGGCATTTGTTTTAAAAAAAATTAACGTAAGGAAACTTGCAGAACACATAAACACGACTCACACATCATTGGCATATACGCCAACAAGACATCATTGGATAGGTTTCAGGGATTGAAAAGAAACGATTCCTCAACCGCGATCTTTAGAAAAAATGGGACATCATTTTTTACTTATTTTTACCACCCGATTGCTGGCTTCAAATTTCAGAAACTAAATTAAGGAAATTAGAACCAACGCTGTACTAACTTTTCTGCTAACCACTTCTTGCGGCACGGACTACAAAACACGTGGCAGCACTGCGAAAAGATGCCAATATTTGGCATCTTCCTTCCAAAATGTTATCCAAACAAACGGCGCATTGCTGGGGGTCATACTTTGCAGGTCAGAAGTCTGAAAAAGTCTAAATTCCATGAAATTTAGCAGATTTTCCCCAGTAAAACGCCTCTCTCTCATTCCAATCACGCAAGAGTGTGGCAGTAATTTTCTTATTTTTTAACAGCTGAGAAGCGGGTAGTTACTGCGTTTGGCTGACACACAGCTCGAAGAAATTCCGTCTCGACGTGTCGCTAAAAATGTCAAGATCGCTTTCGCATGTCTCCAATAACTGCATGAATTACTCGTAGTACATTTCTTTGGTTAACTTTACAGTACTTACGAGCGAAGCAAAGTTCAGCCCTGCAATATAAGCAATCACGCCCAACACACACAAGTGCTTGCTATATAACCATTGTACAACACCTCTGGCAGTGTCGACTAATGATTTGAACATTTTTATTGCTATATCTCTCGTGCTTGCTGAAAAAGAATGTACGTCTTCTTGGATGAAGGACTCGGTATCATGTTTTTTCGATGATGACCCAGATTTGTGGATTAATTTCCATCTGTTGATCTGAATGCGAGTGAAAGATTGAGATGATTCCCTTGTTTGTGGTACTTCGTAGGTTTCAGAGTAGGAAAATTTAATTTTATCCGAATTGGTAAACATGAGTATGAAGCTCCAGTTTGTTTCGGGACATGTTAAGGTTTCATAAGACACAAGGTAGATTTCTTTTAAATTAATGCACTCTGCAGTACCAAGTCCAGAAAAATATTGAAAGACAAGGATACCTAAAAAGCGTGCTTTATTTGCGTTGTTAACAAAAGGCTGTTATTTTAATAAGAAAAGTGAAATTGAGGTTACAAGTTCATGTGTCACGGTTGTTCGCTCAGCTTTGTTAGAACTTAATAAATATGACTAGTCCAGTGTGAGGATAATGTTCGTGCCTGTAGCCTTGTAAATTATAAATATTATGTGAAATAAAGACTTTTTGTTTACATCTGTTATGTCTTCGACAGTATTGCTCGTATATTGTTTAACGTACGGTTTTATATCAATATGTGAAGATGATGCTATTAAATTTAGACATCCGTCATGATTTGAAATTAGAAGGCAGCAAAATCAAGAAGAAAATTGTTTTGATTTTCCCCAAAATTCAGTCCATTTCCTGTTTCTTTTTTCTTGCGAGAGTATTAAGGAGTGACCAAAACAATCGTCCACACCCCTTCACGACCATGCACGGCTACCAATCACTGCACCAACACACAGGCCTCTGCCTCGTCTCTTTCCGACAGGATTTACGTTTGTAAAGAGTTTCGAACTAGGACGATAAATCGCCCAGTATCATGTTATCATGAGTCGCGCATTACCCATGTTCGAATTGGCGCACCTTGAACTTGAATGTGACGATGGATTAATACTAGGATTCAGGTTAAATACACCTGTGTTAACGTAATCCTAGAGAGTCAGTTTGAGCGGGAACATGATCTAGTCGTGCGCCTATTTTAATTTCAATTGTTGTACATCCGTTTTCAGTAACATCAAAAATTTGTGAGCGACGAACCATAATCATACGACACCCCATGCCAGGGTCGGTAAGCACCTTGATATGACAACTTGTACGAGCAGCTCTCCTGATTTGAATACATAATATCTGATTTAGAAGACGATTAGATTTTAATTTTGTGTTGATTTCTACATCATTGTCGTATTACCGCCAAAATTTTTATTCGAAAATGAACATTCACGCTGCAAAATTCCCACAATGCATACTTATACCTTGGAGGCATAGACGTGGCGTGGTCGCAGGTGTCGATCAGCACGAGCTGTGCTCCAAGCTCATCATTATTGGTGCTCGTGATTTTGAATTAGAGGGGAGTTGGTCCTAGATTGGTGGTGAATAGGCTTCGAAATAGAGGGTAGTTGGTGATGATTAAGTAATGAATAAATAATCAGGTATATTTAGTAAATAATCAGGAGTGGTATTGAAAACACTACGGAGATGCTCTAACGTTATACTTATGCAGTGAAACAAAGTTCAATTCACGTACTGATAATATTAAAAGCTCTGACTAATGATGTTCACAACTAATCTCTACCTCAACAGACTCTGAGTGAGCGACAGAGGATCAATAGCTTCTAATGTATTTATCTGTCCTCTAAGTTGTACAGTAACAATTTAAATATCAATGAACGCCAATATCATAAAAACAATAAAAACTCTTGAATATACTGAATGAAATTACGTTATTCTGCGTCTGTCTCACGCTGTCAGGAGGCTGAAATTGGGTGTATCTAATATAAATTACGTGTGTCTCATGGACATTGGAAACATTTAGACTTGGCTGCGCCGACGCGAGTTAGCAGGGCAGATGACAGACCAAATTTTACGAGGGCGTTTTAAGTGCCAACCGCATTCTCGCTCATCAGCTGGTGAAAGGCCGCCTAAGGCCGCGGCCAGATAAACAGCAGTGGAGCAGGGCAGAACAGAGATGGCGTGGTGTTTTATGTTAGCGGTATTCCTATTAGGGTGGCCAGACAAGTAGAACAGAGCAGAGCAGGGCAGCGGTGTCCGGAAAAGTCGCCAGCAGGGTTTTTTCTTGGATGATAAAACACCGCTTGGAAGCAGGGTTGCCATATTGGGCTTTTTAAGGCCAATATCACAAATTTGGCCTTTTTTGCAAGCGTTTGCCTTTGAGATTATAAGTTTGGCCTTTTTCTTAAACTTGGCATTTTTCTGGCTTTTTTTAGTCATTTTCCGGTTTTTGTGGCGCACAAGACGTAAAACTGAAATGTAACAGTTGAACGCAGAGCAACAGGATCAGCTAGATCCTGCTGAATATTATTAAATCCTTTACGAACATCAAATCAAATAATCAAAGGAGAGTTTGCAGATTTGCATAGGCTGCATTTAGCTCAGGACTGTATTAACATTAGTGAGCCGCAGTCCCGAAAAATTAATATCATAGACTGGAAGAAGGCGGGCATTTTGAAGGTGGTGTGATTCCTAAAGACGGTATGCAGTTTTGGCTTGGAATACACAGTCACTCAAACTTTAAGGGAACTCTCAGGTTGTGCGCTCATTGCCTGGTGACTCCTGCCAGCAATGCTATGGTTTAAAGAATGTTCTCTTTGGTGACAGCGATCAAAACAAAGCTCAACATTAGATTAAGAACTAGAAAGCTAGATGAAAAAATGCGAATCCGAGCACATCTCAACAATAGTTCTCTATATTGTAAGGACTTCAAAGTGGCCTCAAGAATGCAAGCTAATTACAAAACGAGCATCTTGTCTCAAACGGAAATCAAAAACCTAACATTCGAGAAAATGGCTCTCACGTTTGTTCTATGGGATCCAGATATGTGAAATTTGGCATACCTTATGTATTTCAAAAAGTAAATAGGGCTCATGTTACAGAGTTTTTCACATATTTGCCATAATCGCGGAAATAATTGGGAAAAATGAGCGTAAAAATAGAGTACTTTCAAATGCTATCTCCTCCGAAAGTTATTACCGTAGAGCGTTGATTTAGATCTCATTAATTGCGCAAAGAGTTGGTGCAGAGCTGGAAGTGGGGTCGTCATGAAATTCGCAGAAGTTCATTTTTCATGAATTTTGAAAAAAAAAATTAAAATTAATGCACTTTTCCGTAGATTTTTTCATGTCTCTAAAAAATAACTATGAATTCATGACGAGCCCTCGTCCAGCTATTTCCCAGAAAATCCAGGGATTTTCTGCATTCTGGGTAGACGTTTCCCTTGTAGTGAAATATCTTATATCTTATAATAATGCAATGTGTTGCTAGGCTAGTTTGAGGTAAAAGCTGCGACAGATCTTTGGAATGTCAGACCGTTAAGCCGGTGTGCGTAGGCGTGAGAACGAGCCTAGAAGAATGCGAGGGCTAGCCGAAACACAAGCCCGCATCCCGTAAGCCAATGAGGGCTAGGGAAGGCATCAGGCGAGTGGGTGTGCCTGAGCGCGCACCAATGAGATTTCG
>JACJUY010001376.1:66268-83106 GCA_014220935.1 Platorchestia sp. MABIK | reverse complement strand
TGTTCTACGGTAAATAAAAATAAATATGTGTTTTCAAAATTTTGTCGTCATTATCCATGCTGATAAATTAAGGTAAACTCGTGGTGCAACTATGCGAAAACTGCTATTTCTAATTTCCATCTGGTCTGTCATCCATTCTCTTTCTGTGTATTTCCATCTTTAATTTCTTTCATTCTTCGACTTTTGAGGTTGAAATTCCTCTATCGGTAACGAGAGGACGAAAGGCCCAGCCTCGTATCGTAACACCCTTAATAACTCTCTACCACTGCTTCTACCTCTCAAACTTTTGCTGAGGATGAAGAGTCAAAAGAATTTATGTCATTCCGTGAAAAATAGTGAGAGTTAGGTCTATTTTTCCATTGTTTTTCAAATTTTTCATGACAAGTAGAATTATGATACTTTAAGGATATCTACCTGCTATATTAGTTTACCTATAAATAAATTTGGCCTTTTTCTTTCTAAAATTTGGTCTAAAATTCATGAAGCTATCTGGCAACCCTGCGCGACGGAGCCAGGGCTCGACTGACCGTCGTAGAGTGAGGGTCTTTGCCACACCGTCTCCGTCTGATTCATTATGCTCTCGATCCGACATACAATTGATGTTAGAAGGGTTTCATCAATGTCCAATGCTATGGAATGTAAGTACATGCTACCTAAACAATAATACATCATTTTAGAGTTACATAGTTAGTCGATTTCCAGTAATTGCTGTTCAAAATAGGCGGGAAATTGCCATTTACCATACACATGTGATACGTTTCATTTTCAAATGCTGTCACTTTTCTAATATAATTGGATGTTTGTCACGTTGTACTTTATGATAAAAAAATGGTCAGAGATTTGAAATGTATAAACCATAAGTTTATACTTTGTTTACGTGTTGCTAGAAGTGCGTGTTGTGTTTCGCGATGTTGTTTTTAGACATTTTTTATCGACTACTTGAAAATCATTACGACCGTGTTTCAGCATACTTTAGTAAACTGTTCTTTGTCTTTTCTTATTTCGTTTCAACCGATAATTAAGGAATTCCTGGAATTCTCTAGTAGTATTTAAATTATTTATAAGTTGTCAGCCATCTTTTTGTGTAAATAAAATCCAAGAGATGATATTTTGACTGTTATTCTCAATGACATAATTAGCCCCCGACATGGCTATGGTTCGCCTCGTAGGGTTGTTTTTTAATTAATGACCTTCACATTAAGAAATTTCTTCAAATCGAATGTGTTATGCATTTCATGTTATCACTTTTTTGGAAATAAACGTTTTTTTCTTCTTCTTTTTCATGAACCAAAAGTTGTGTTAAGAGATATAAACTACATTATGTATACCTAGATGCGCAGTTGTACTGTTTTTATTGACTGTTTCTGAAGAAAATTCGGAACATTATAAGCTGTCAATAATGTTTTCAATTTTATTTCCAGATTTCGAACCTTCAGTGCAAAAATCGTACGGCCAGATACGAAGCGCTGCAAAATATCATGGACAGCCTTGCTGAATTTGCTGTGACCATAGAAGCCATCCAGAAAAAATAGATAAACATCACCACCTGCTACAAGCGAGACAGGAAAAAGACGATGGACTCTGTGAAGTCAGGTAACTAAAAGTGCATTCACTATAATTTTCTATCATAAGTAGAGGGCATAAAAGAGGCAATACTAACAAGGATTTAATGATCAGACCATTTATGATGATGTTCGGGCTTGAACCTAACTATAACAGTACAACAAATGAATGATCTTAATCAAATAAATAGCTGTTTATTTTCTTTAGTTTAGTGTGATATAAAAACCAACTATTTATTTTGAGATACTAATATTAGTTGTAAAAAAGGAGCTGAAAATTTGTCACAATGCTGTAATGTTCTTAATAATGCACTCGAAATTGATTTTTATACATTCACGATTAATTTCATAGAAGTTAATTATGTTTTGCAATGATTATATTTAATCATTTAGTTTTATGACCTTTCAACGACATCTATTTTTTATGACAATTAGTGAATAAAGACATTATATGGTTCCGGTATAGTATGATTTCTACCGTCGGTTTTAATATCTACAAACCTTTGTATCTTATGTTTTCTTGTTCTGAATTTCTCTTTTTCAATAATAATTGTAAAATATCTACGATACGATGTTGTATGTAGTGTATAATTTAAAAAAAATTACACCATGCTTACAAGAGATTTTTACAAACTAATTTTCAGTGAAAATTCAGCTGTTGTCTTTTATTTAAGAGAGCACAATCTTCTTGACAACGTAGAAAATGCGCCTTCTTGTTATTAATGTGGATCTATAATGCAGGAAAAATCTAAATAATGTGGATCTATAATGCAAGGAGAAATTTAGGACTGTTGAAAACTTATGAGAAAACACGAAATTCAACTTACTGCTTTCTTAAACGAAGTAAGATTTGCTTACAAATAAAGCAGAATAACCTTTTGTAACAAATGTTGTATATATCCTTAACCAAATCATCCTCATCTTTAATAACTGATTTCAATTTACGGGAGATTTCACAGTATACCAGAAAATCCACGGCAGAAATAATATCGCAGAAAACCGACGGTAGATATACTATACCGACAAACAATAAATATTCACAGGACATTCAAAAGCGCAAAGCAGGAACTGAATTTTGCATACGTTTTTAATGTTTTTCATGTAATTAGGAGATAATTCTAATGCTTACTCCAGGTGCAGGAGCGTCGGAAACATATGGGTCGAAGTTGTGGTACTATGACATGCTCCATTTTTTGGCGGATGGCATAAACTCAAGAGCTTCGATCTCAAACTTGGAGCCTTTGGAGAAAGAGGCAAGCATAAAATTTGAAATGAGTATAAGCCATAATTACATACTCAATCACATGCAGCATCAAAACCATTAGTTCTCGTTTTTTTAATCAAAATAGCTATTGTTCGTTTATTCATGTGGTTTATGTCAATATTTTTAGTTCCAGTATTTACTTTAGTTTCTAAAGAACACATTATGTAGCTTTGACTAAAATGCCATCAATAGCTTCAATGCATCCTATCGGCTTGATAAGGAACGCTGCCCGAATTGTTGAAGTACCATGTCAATGTCTTGCGAACTGTTTTAGCCGCATCGCAGGGATTCCCTCCGACTTTGGTCCCCAGAGGCATCAACTGATGAGATTCGGTTCCTGATGTTGCCGATGAAAGGGAAACTGGCGAATCGCTGTACCCAGCCGAATTTTCTGTTAAAAGGAAATTATGTAGGGCAACAGAAGCCAACACAATTTTTTCAACTTTGTTGGGATGAAGGTTAATGGGGGCCAAAAATACTCTGAATCTATTCGCTAGGATTCCAAAAGAGTTTTCCACAGTCCTTCTGGCTTGCGAAAGCATGTAGGAAAATATCCGCTGTTCTTGCGTTTGGTTTCGGATGGGGTATGGTTTCATTAGATACGGTTTTAGTGGAAATGCATCGTCTCCGAGAAATACGTACGGGACAGGAATGTCTGTTCCAGGTAAATTTTCTTCAGGAGGAATATCAAGAGTCGAGTTCTCGATGGCTGACTTCAAACTGCAAGCATCCCAGACTCCCCGATCAGAAATCCTTCCATTTGTCCCCACATCAACGTAAACGAATTTGTAGGAAGCATCAACGACAGCGAGAAGAATAATGCTGTGGGTTGACTTGTAGTTGTAATAGTAGGATCCACTACCTGCCGGAGGTCGGATTTGTATGTGCTTGCCATCTATTGCTCCCAAAACATTTGGGAAATTCCATCTCCGATGAAAATCAGCTGCAATGTTCCTCCACTCATAAGCCGTTCTAGGAATCTGAAAAGAGATTTAAAAAATATTTTTGAAAACAATTAAGATAATTTTCGAACATGACGACGGAACAACATTTATTATCGATAATTCCTAATCATGTAGGTATGTATAAAACAATTTGAGCATTACATTTTATTTTTAGTGTTGCAACATCATAGAAGTAATGTTTCATTTCTTATTATAAATAATTTGCATTGACAGATTGGTGATGATCTTCAGAACATCGTAACTGAGATGGGGATCCCTGTAGTGATGAAGGGAGTGTTGAATGCATTCCCTACATCAGCTCGCTTGAGGGGACTGCGCCTTCAACTCAGCCGCTAGCACAAGCCTCTGCGGCTGAGTAGAATTCACAGCCCTCGACTAGTGCTCAGCAGGAGGAGCTGCCCAATGCATTTCCAGCACCATCTGCAGCGACAAAATCCCGAAAAAGGAATTCTCCTCCTCCCTTCTAGAAATTCTTAGAAAAAGCCGTTAACTAGCTCACTAGAAACCTACCGAGCCTCGAAAGCTTCGGCAGCTCCGAAATCGGAATATATGAAATTTTCTGAAATGGTCTGGAAAGAGCTCGAAACCATGAGCAAGCCGAGCGCCACACTCGCAAAAAGACTGATTAGCGAGGTATTATTTTTAGGGAATTATGACTTGATAAGTATAAATACGTGTGTTCAAATAAATGACACATAAGAACTAAATTTCACTTGTATTTATCATGTGAACATCCTGGCTTTTTAGAAGCTTTATATCACGGACAACATATTGTATTTGACCACATATTTTGTCACAGTTCGGGTTCTCCTAGTAATTCTTATGCTGGTACCAGCTACATAAGAAGTACTGGTACCCAGTCCTTCTTTTGTATGCTTTGAAAGGTTTTTGTTTCGTAAAAAGGAATATTTATTTTGAAAGGTTGACTTCTCTTTTCATTATTCATTAAACTGTCGTTTTATAATTGTGTCATTTTTGAAACCTGATCACTGACATGCATTTATAGCTGCCTTTGAATGAATATGTCTCATGTACACGGTCGAATCCCTTTTCTCCTAATTATGGAAGTTCGGATAGAAAAGGTTTGAAGTCATAATAGCACAAATGTGAAGTATTTACGTTGTTAGCATCTGATTCACATTTTCTAATTTTCTTAAACGATTTGAAAAACTTGAATATCCTGTTAACGATTGAATAAATTCAACCGAATATTAGTCATCATACTCGTTTTAGGGAATAATACATTAGGTGACGTATCGACACGATATTTCTTAGACATCCATGAACTGTTCAAAAAGGAAATAAATTTTAATGTTATTTGATAAATAGCATCAATGCTTTGAACAGTGCAACTACATAACATTTGTAATTCATAATGTTATATAAACATAAGCGAATTGATAACACTGCAATAATACTTATTAACTTACCTTGACGTATTCTGCCTTCAACGCTTCATAAATGGCTTCACAAGTTTCCGGAATTATCGATGACAGACTCGGCTGTGAAATTCTCGTAGCAAATTTCAATGATGAATAGCTGCTGCCGTTAGCAAGAAAGATAAGCGTTGCTTCTAGTCTTTCTCCAGGTGAGATACTGTCTCGCATCAAAGTTTTCTCCTTTTCTATGTATGGGGAAACCAATCGCAAAAGATGAGTAAATAACTCTGGGGTTAAGCGAAGGTAATTACGGAAAAGATCTTCATCTTCACAGCTTAATTCATGGAAAATAGTATTGTAACTGCTATGTTCGTTTCTCTGAAGCCACGGCTTAACCCACACTTCTCGTTCTTTCCTTTTTTCTCTTTCCTCTTCTTCTACAACGCAAGCAGCAGCAGCAGTCACAACTTCGAGCAAACACTCCTCTTCGCTGTCCCATGCCGCAGCCATCGCGAACTAAAACCTCTCTCTACACTAGGCAACGCCACACTAGATGCCGGCTGCCATCAGTGTTGCCAACTCTACAGCGCATCGAGGAGCTAGATTTCTAACAGAAATCCGCTAGAATCCGCTGGATAATTGTTGAATGATATATCTAGTTTAGACAGTACATTACAACATATAATTAGCTAGCACATCACGTTAAACATATTAAAGAGTGACTCGCAGTATGGATTAAATTAATTTGACTCAAAAGTGTTTCTACATCAGCCTTTGAGCTTGGCAATGCTAATAAATTCATTGCCAAGGAAGAAACGTGATTGAATGGATTGTTGCCTTTAGCATCTTTATACTCAGTAACTTCCATCCAAAATTCTGTCGTGGATGTTATGTTCTTTCACTGTAACAAGCTCAGATTGTTTCATGCAACTTCAGTGCTTCATATTTTTTCCTTTTTGTGGTTACGGCAGAATAAAGTTCTTGCCTTTTCGCTGATTGAGAGAATCAATTATAGGTTTCTTTAAAGGTAAAATCTACAATTCTGAGCGGGCTTCTGCACAAGCGTGAGACGCTGCCCATTGAATTGAGTGGCATATGCATCGGACCGAGTTGTGTCGAAACAACCTTTCTCAATGATTTGCCAAAATTTTTCACCAAGTAACTTATTATCTGATGTATCATTGCTTTCAGCATATAGTATGCTGTACTTTCCTAAATTATCAGCACACAGTTTACTTACAAAATGAAGTGCAAGAAAATTCACAACAATTTACCAGCACTTGGTGAAACGAAGTTTGATGCCCTGTGCTGTTTTACAATCAGTAAATGAACTGCATCACACTGACGAAAGATGATCATCAGCTGCTAAGGAACTATGTTCTGCGATATGCAAGCATAATTTACCCTCTGCTGCACTCTGTGTAGAGTCTTTATCAAAAGCTGTGATTTTTGGCTTGCGAACACTCACGACAACATGCGAAAAATTGTTTGTGTTTTTGGCTCACATGTTTTGTTAGGTCACACAATTTTGCGTTTATGGTACATTTACAATGGTCCCAATATGCCTTTGCGTTGTCAGCATGGCAAGGCAGTAGCCAGCCTCTACATTCAAGAAAAGATTTCCAACTTTAACAGAAGTATTGCGTGTACTGCTTAATTAAGCATGATAAGTGATTATGCCACAGTTTCTATCACACGCTACTCACCGTAACCAACCCATGACTGGCAGCCGCTGGCTTGGAATGATACAACATGAGGCCGAACAAAACGTGACAAGCACTGAACTTGACCGCTAGAAATCGTTATATCATTTCGACACTTTTTTCTATAATTATTAGAATTGCGATTAAGATATTAAAAGTAGCTAAATTAAAGCCAAACCGCACTTCAAACACTCCAGATTTTCCAGGAGCTAGATCGTGATTTTTAGGAGCTAGATAAAATATCATTACTCTAGATCTAGCTGAAAATTCGTTAAATTGGTAACAGTGTTTTAAGCGAGTTGCTAACTTGTCACAAAATAATCAAGCATGTCTCATTTGCCTTAAACAGTCAACGCAAACTTGAAATGAGCGTACAAACTAACGAATTCAGCACCGTACAGATATGTCTGCAGACAAATCTGTACTTGAGAGGGGGTTAAGGAGGGCACTTAATTACGGCGCCGCTACAGTACCAGCATACTATTAATACTGTTACAGCATAGTTTCATATAACATCACACAAGCATCTATAGATGCCTGCGCGTGCACAAAGAAAGAACTGCGTTTTACGCTTAAATATTTGTAACAACAATATAAGGAATAAATTTTACTGGTAATGATTCTTAGTTTGAGTATTAAGCAATACGGACCTTCATCCTTAAGCACAAGATTGGAAACAAAAATACATGTAGACTCTCGAAAAATAACACGCGATAATCTAATCACTTCTACTCGCGCAACTGATAACAGCATGTCCATGCCACGACGTCTATTTCGACGTCTATTTCTTGTTACTTACATTCAAAGAGTAGATGCATGTTATCCTTTTTATTTTAGAATTGTATTATTGTTTTAGAATTATTATGAAATCTTTATTTTAAAATTGTGTCTGATTTGAACATCATCAATTCATTTTGTCCGTTTATTGCTGAACATCCTGCCACAATTTTGAGAATCCTAAAATAATGTCCGTCAAAGCATGAATGATTCAACGGATCCAGTAAAGGCCCGCTAAAAAATAAAATCTGAGCAGCTTATCGGCTGCAAGCGAATTGATCATATTATTCATTTCAAATATTTCTGTCAGAAACAAACATTTGCTGTCTGAACTCCTTGACTCCCATGCTTTCAAGGATAACTAGAAAGTCCTACATTTTTTGGACGTAACTTGAAAAATCTTTCTAAAGAGTATTGATAAACTTTCGTAACAATTTAGGGAGATTGCAAAATTGGACTGGAAAATGAATAGAATTGGTTTCATGGTATTTTCTAAATCTGACGTAAGCATTAACATAAGAATTTTTAAGACAGTTAAAAGCAGGAGTAATGGTGTTGACTAGCCGAGGCAGTGCAAGCCCAAAATGACCGCCTGTCTCTGATGCGATGACAGGTGAAACAAAAATTCGCCTCCTTCCTGGCACACTTCAGCTCACCCCTACTGCACCACGTAGATCAGAATACTCTGAGATATCATCATTTAAAAGAATCTCCCATTTGTTTTGGAGTGCATGTAATATTTAAAGCAAATTTTTCAAGCATAAAAGTATCCTAAAACTCAACTCGTAGAAGTGCGTGACACGTTTAAAATGGGCCAAAAAATTACGTTTATTAATTGTTCTTCATTATTTTCTACTCAAGGAAGAAATAAATACAGCCCCCATCAAAAATCAACGAAAATTTTAGCAACTGTCAGCCTCGTCGTGAGCAATGGTGATGGTCAGCAGGGTTTCCAAGAAGAATGGTCTTTAACTGATCAGAAACACGAACATAAAAGCAAAACAAAACACCCTTCTCGTAAAAATTGGCTAGACACCAGAATTATTTTCCTTTTTCTTACAATATTCGAAAAATCATCCTTCGAAAAAAAAATTAATTTAAGCGTTCGAAAAATGAATACCTAGAGACTTTTCGCCACTTTTACCATGTATAATTGCCGGCTATGAAAGGCTGGCCGAGTGAATTTTTTTCAAAGCCTGGTATTTAGAAATTATTAGCTAAAATAGTTTTTTACGTCTGTGCACTCTAAATGTTTACGTATTCTAAATAACGTATCAACATTCAATCTTTCTCTCCACCAAAATTTTGTTAGACTTTTTTTAAAAAGTTCCCTGACGCCACTGGAAATGATGCCAACGAATTACCGCGCTCTGGTTGGTTGCTCTGGATAGAAATTTTGAACAGCTTTTCTGGCCAACGTCAAATGTTACGTTTGTAGACACAGAAAACGATTTCCTTGTGAAGGGCACGGTCTGTGTCGAATTTGGATAATGGTTGGTTTTCGGTTTATAAACTCATCTTATAGAGAATTTTCTTGCGCATCCAACGATATAATTGGCTCTCAAGTACGTGCATTGATTTGTCTCATAGACGGAGTAGAAGACGCGCACTAACGTGACCTTCGCACGCCAAAGGATAAGCGATTTCCTCCTTCGTTCCTCTACATGAATAGCAAGAGAGTTCATTCATGGCCTTGATTGAAATGCTTCAGTACTAAAACGAAACATTCTATACTCAGTGTTAATTATGATGATGTAACTGAGTGTTTGTTTTGAGTCCGGCTGCTCTGAGTCATCAGTTAATTAGCTGTTGTGTAAACATACAATCGCCTCCCGCAATTTTGAAGGTACAAAAATTACAAATATATCATTCGAAAGGGCTCAAAAAGAGCTACCAAGCGATAGAGTTGAATAAAAAAATTAGTTTGTAATTAAGAAAAAAACGTTTTTTAAACAAGACTGGTGTTCTGAAACTTGCATTTATTGTCTTTTGATACGGATCCTATCCCACAGTTTTGAAGGTACAGGAATGGCTAAAATATCAATCGATAGAATTTAAATAGAGCTACACAAGCAGTTGAGTGCATTTTGAAAAAAGAATTAGTTCAAAAATTATGAAAGAAAATTTTTTTTAAGAAAAATGGCTCCTCATGAAAACTTGCCCTTTGACCTTTGAAGTGATCCTTCTCCCACAGTTTTGAAGTGACAGGAATGGCAAGTATATCAATCGAAAGCGGTTCTAACAATCTAGAGAGGCGGTGTAAAAGTTTTATTATATCAATTCATGTTGAAAACTATAAGCAAAATACTTCAAAAAGCGAAAAAGTGGTCTGTTTTTGGGAAAAAATTCTTAAAATCAAATTTCAAAAAACTTTTGCATCGGATCTCTAGACAAGACAATTAGCTACCTATAAAACCCTTTTTCAGTTCTGAAACTTCAAAGTTGTAGGCGATGGATCATTTTCCGCAACACCCACTTTTTCAGGGTTTTAAAAAAATCATGTTTCTTATAAATTTACGAAAAAAACACATGAGTTCATAAATAAATACCGAATCATTTTACACTTAGCGTGAAAATTTCAGAAAAATCCGTAGAGAACTGACGGTCTTTTGATTTCACCCCAACCATGTCCTGAAGGAAACCTTACATAACTTATTTCCATAAGTAAAACAGGTTCAGATATTTTTTGAAAACATGGTTTGCTGAACACAAGAAACTCTGTTCTTGAAATTGTTTTATCTATTTACGACGGTAATGGCCGACATGACAAAGAGCATTCATTTCTGTTATGCACAGCAGATAATCAAAACGAAGCAAGATACTGACGAACGCAAATTGCTCTGAGACTATTTTCCCAAAAATTTAGAAACAAATCTTATGCAGGAAAAGCTACCGCCTCCAAAGGAACAGCAATTGTTTTTCTGATACATACATGTTGAAGTTTCTGCTTTTGAATTAATTTATTTTCAAAACACTAGAAGTAGCAGTCTTAGGTAAAGAGAGTTGCAATTTGTCACCAAGTATTCAGTTTGGAAGCTGGGAGAAACTTTATTTTGATAAAAAGTAGCATTTGACCCCACTGATTATTGAAAGAAACAAATGCATCCCATTTATTTCATGTAACTTATTAAGGAGAAAATTGGTATAATTGAATCTTGGGAAATTTTTTTCCCATCGGCACATTTTCATATATTTTTATGTTTCATTTTTATTAGGTGATCGACAAATTTCGAATTAAGGCTCCTATGGGGTAGGTTAAAATAGGTTCGATATATTACAAAGAATCACAGTCCAAAAACTTTTGGCGGTCGCATGTGTGATCGCCAAACTCAGTGACAGTACCAGCTATTCAATGTTTGAGCATGAAGAATACAGTAAATCTAACTAATGGTGACCGATTTGTTTGTTACGAAAAGCAAAGGAAATTTTCTTTGTTTAAGAATACCTTCACTTTTGATAGAAACATCTACGTTTTAGCGACCTGATAAAAGTTTTAAAAAATTCGGCTTGGCGATAATGCGAACTACCAAAACGATTTTGATTGAGAGTTTATAGATTTTATAAAAGGTATTGGGAGCCATAGCTCGAGTGACATCGGTCAGCTGATAGTGGGAATACAAATTGAATATGTAATTGAAAAAATATAAATTATGATGAAGAAAATTGCCAAAGAATATCATATGAACAATTTTCCTCATTTAAATTCCATAGAACAAAAAGGATCAATTTTGTTTTCTTTTTATGCAGTAGTGCCAAATTTTATTTTCTGAGAAAAATTTTTGTCCACAGTTTTGAAATAACAAATACTTTGCAATATATTACGACGCTCCCCATGATGAGCAACTTGTAATTGCTTGCCGGAAGAACAATTCCTTTCAAAACTATTATATTAGACAACCTTCATTTTTTTGACATTTACAACATATACATGTTTTCCCCATCCTCATGAAAAATGTCTCAGAACCAATTAGTATTGTCAAAAAATTACAGCGTTCTGATTGGCTGCTGTGTGTAGACGACACGACTGCGTTCTTGCCTGACGTTGACTGTATGCTGCTTTCGTAAATAGGTAAAACAAATTCACGGTACAGGGAGCTAGGAACTTACAAAGAAGAGTGAAGTAAACTAAGTTGTTTTAGGGAATGTGTCTATAGAAGTGTATGTACTAGATTGTAATTTCTCATGTTTTAAATTTCTATCCCTACCTTTGTCAGGGTAGCGAATTTTATTTACGCACGTGCGATGATTGTTAAGACGAAGTACGATGCTCATGCTAGCCCATTTATGATGCAAAAATATTTCAATAAATTTCATATGGTTTCGGTTAGGTTTTGAACTCGCAGCTGAGCGAAGAGTGCAGATTTGATCCCAGGCCGTTGTCTTGCGTACGAGGCGCAATCGAAAAGTATCCAATCTTACTCCATAAAAAAACAATGACGTCCATTTAACAAATTTTATTTCTCACCTACAAAGCACTCTCCTTGGGACTTCACACACTTCCCTTAATTAACGGTGCAGCCAGACCTGGTAACATTTCTGGAGTACCTTAAAAAATTGGAAAGTTGTGAGCATAAAAGTCGCTTTCCTCAGGGTTTCATCGCTCGACTCAAAACGCTTCTCATTCACAGTTGACTGCAGTTCATCTCCGGCGATAAAGGTCTTCAAGCAGTTACTGTCGGCACAATCAAGCATGTCATGCAATTTCACGCCAGAGTTGTTCATGCTATTCCATGAAAACATGAGAGCTAATTACAATTTTTAATTAATAAATTTAGCGCCTGTGATACGTTGCGTAGACTAGGGCTCAAGTCTACCGCAACAGACGTAATATTATACTTCTGGGCCCGAAAAAGTCCATCAACTTCTAGGGCCCCCTATCATCAACGCAATTATAAGATAATCAATTTTATATTACTTATTGCTCTTAGCCTAGCTGCAAGCTAAGCTGATCAATGAATGTCTCCGTGCAGAATTCGATGCTCGAGTGTACAACAATAGTCAAAATGAGAAAAAGTAGAACGGTACACTCGAGAAAAAACTTAGGATCCATTTCATTACGTGAGGATCTAGGCTGCCATGCTATATCATTTGGCGGAAAAGAATTTACTTGATTACATAGTATGATAAGTACTTCATTAAAATAAAAAATGAAGTTTTTTTACTACAATCAAACCTGAGACATTTTATCTTGTACATTGATTTTTAAAATGCCTTATAACTAACTCCAGGATGCAAAGACGGTTACCCCCGGTCAAGCCAGTACCCATTTCCAACACCTGGGTAGAGCGGGGAATTATGGCTGAATACTCCCTTTTCCCAACGGAAAGAATCATTTGGCGGCACTGCCGAGATCCGAACTGCCGACCCTTCCCGTGATGGGCGCGCGCTCTTAACCACTCGACCAGGGTGACCAGAACCTAGATGAAAACCTGTATACAAATAAGTACCTAGATAAGAACCTGTATTCGTTTGAAAGCCGTGTTTGATCTTTAACATGGATTTCTGAAAGAGTCAAGTTCAAATTCTTGCTTTCAAATGAAATGGAAACGGGGTTCAGACCGCGCTTTTGAATTAATTTAAGTTTGAAATAATTTAAGCATTAATTAAGAAGAATGTTCTGAAATAAACTTGAGCTTATTCGTATATCTATCTCTTCGATAATTTACTGGTNTGCGCTTCAAGAAATTGCGTAAGGATATTTATCCGATGAGCGTGCGCTGAATGTCTGCACTCACGCCATCTCACGCGGATGGTGCGCGCTCCACCAGTCAAGTCCAGCATTTCACGCATTCTGTAAACAGGATGCCGTCAACTACCACGTAAAAGTATTGCTACTGAAGGGGCTATTTGTTTTTTAAGGATAAAAATTTGAAACTTTTCTAGCAGACCTTGTTTACACTTTTAGGTTAGATAAGTTAGTTTACGCTCCCCAAGCGTCGAAGAAAGGGTTCCAAAGAGAAGGAGAAGGAAGACATCATCTAGTATGTAGTCAAGGGAACTATGAAGTCTATGCACAAAGTGTGTCTCCCCACAAAAACCCCTGTGGACAAAAGTTTATGAAACATTATTAAAGTGGAAGGAGAAAGTTATAGCTGCTGAACAGAACGGCAGTGATCGAAAAAAAAGATGGTGCACGACAAAGCAAAAAAATATTGTTTCAACAATAAGAGGGTCTACCTATCCAAAAATTCGGGACCACACATCGTCCCCTAGGATTCTTTAATTCTCATAGTTCCAATAGTTATATCCTCCTGAGGGAACGTAGTATATACGGTAGAATGCATCCTTCCGATGAAAAATTCGGCGTTTACCAATCATGTAAAGTTAAAAGTTGACGTATATTTTTATTCAAATTATTTTCGCAAATTAATCCTATTCTGTATGAATGTATTCATAATAGGAAAAGTATTTTTCTCAACATGAAACCTAATTTTATGATACTGAGCAGCATTGAAATTTACATTCAACACCGTTAGATAGTAGTCTCTAAAACATGAAGATGAGGTACAACTATTTTTCTCTCATTTAAAAGATGCATTGCCTTCGCTCACCTAAATATAACATTTAGTGTTTTTAATTGTTAAACAGATTTTTGCGTAGATAAAAAATCTGCCACTCAGTCCAGAAGAGGTGTGATACACGGTGATCTAGGAAGTGAAGAGGAGAAATGAAAATGGTCAGCGATATTTCCATTTGTCGCATATAATACAGGTGTTGAGGGATTTGAGGGATTGTAATTGCTGTTCAGTTAGGGGAAGAGAAAAAGCTTTAGCTCATGAGCCCGATCATCCTGTGCGTATCTTGCCTACCTCCCGACAAGGAATCTGATGCTCCGAGGAAATCGATATAGCGGAAGTGACGAGCCGGCCTGTTGAGGTGGACGCTCGTACCGAGAAAATCTCTTCGCATTTCAGAGGAGGCCACATCTTGCCTTTCTGAGAGCTTTCTAACACTGCATGAACGAAATAAAAAGCAATTCGAAAATCGCTACACGTAAAGTAATTTTTATTAAAAATGATCAAATAAAACTGAATGTTTCACACCAACATTCACCAACATTTCGCACCATCTTCAGCAAATTCTCTGTAAAACAAACCAAAAGAAGAAGAAAAAAAATCAATTCACTGATGGAGTATTACTTGAAGTTTAAACTTTGAAAAACACGAACAACAACGTTAAAAAAATACAAGGTAAAGGAAAAATTGAACTGAATCGAATTGAACGACATGAAGCGGAAAAGGACTTTGGGTGTCATTCAGAGTAGGCTTCATTTTGTAAATACGCAAGGATTTGAGAATGCACAGATCTGTTCTGTAAGAGGTACCGGCCAAGATTGTAAAGTCATTTAGTGAGACCGGAACATTGCCCTCTTCTGAGTGTTATCACAGAGGACAGTTTGGGACCAAGAGGGGGACCCAAGAGGAAGACCAGTTCTGTAACTTCGCCCAACGCACTCGGAAACTCTAGTCATCAGGATACGGCAGGTAGAACCAGCGTACCACGATTCACAACGTGAACAACTGTATTGGTACACCAGAGACAAGCACAGTAAGGATGGCAGTTGTCTTTGAAACAGAAGAGAGAACCAATTGTAAAATTACTCAATAGAATCATTTAAATTTTGAGTTGCGGGAAAAACTGATTAATAAGGAATTTAACATCCTCACTTAGTTTCATTGACTGATGGCCAAAATACGGCAACTTCACAAAGAAAGCTTGTTGAGCACAAGACTGAACAGATTGAAAGTTGTACATAGTTTTGTTAAATACATAGTTCAGTTGTTCAGTATTCCCTTTACCTTTTATTTTTTTACCGTTGTTGTTCATGTTTTTCAAAATTTAAACTTTTAGTAATACTCCTTCAGAGAATTAATTTTTCATTCTTCTTCTTCTTTTGATTTGTTTTACAGAGATTTTACTGAAGATGGACTGTTGGTCTGAAACGTTCAGTTTTATTTGATCGCTTTTAATAAAAATGACTTTACGTGTAGCGATTTTCGCCTTACTTTTTATTCACAAGCTTAGAAGCATTAATGCTGGAGTTATTTGAGATAAACGAAATAGATACGAGAAACATGAGCGATTTTTCTTCAATATTGGCAGAAAATAGGATTAGAGAACCAAATGGCATTACTTAGTTTGTGAACATAAGTATTTTTCAGCTCAATTTTTTGCATCATTTGTAAATTACAGGGCTGCTTGGAAATGTACAGATACCTCAGAAAATATGTATTTACAAAAATATTTTGGCATAGCAGTACAGAGTTTTTTGACAATCCCAAAATCAACTATACAAAGAAATGTTTGAGACAATAATATTTGGCCAAAAACGAACATGCTTTTATTTTTCAGAGGAGTATTTTTTGCAATAACGGTAAAAAGACGTAATGGTAACTGGAAAGTAATTTTGAAACTTCGTTTCAGGCAATCATGTTTCATTCTTGCATCCAAATTATTCTCAAATCAGCGGGGTTCTTAGAGCTTCTAATGAGCATTGCAATTATGAAAATTCGCCCCAAATTTCCAAGTAGATTGAAGTCAGACGATTGGCTAGGTCTCTTATGGACATTTGTTTCCTTATCAGCTAACCATTCTTTTGTTCATTTATCCGTATATTTAATTGGCGCCAATGTCACAGAAAAGTCCACTTACGCAGGCAGTAGAATTTTCTCGTGCTCTGATACAGCTTCTGCTCCAGCATCTGTTTGTACATGAAATTATCCATTTTCCATCAATAATGAGAAGTTCCCCTACACCATGAACAGTGAAGCAGCCTCATGCCACGATGGTGCCTTGTCCATACTTTACGGTAGGGATGGTGTTCTTGGGTCATAGGCTGTTCTTGTTATCCTCCATATATGACGAATATGGTTTTGACCAAAAAGGTCAATTTTTCTTTTATTGCATCTCAGAATCAGTTCTCATAACCCGTATTCTATCAAGATCATTTTTGATAAGCGTTACTTGATTTTTCACGTGAGTTGCTGTAAGAAAAGGAGTTCTGCATAGAATGAAGGCATGAAGACTACTTCGGGTCAATTTTAAACTGACATGAACTCCTTGTAACTCCAGTTCTTTCTAGCTGTATGTGCGGGTGGTTGTGGGTTTCTTCTTTAATCTCACCCAGCGCATAACGCAGGAGCGGCTTGTGATCATTCCGAGAGCTGCGACTTTAGTCAGATGGGAGA
>JACJUY010001376.1:43419-59918 GCA_014220935.1 Platorchestia sp. MABIK | reverse complement strand
GCTAGGATTAGCTGTTAGCAGACTAATTCAAGTCTGCGGTAAATATGCTAAATCCTTCATTAACTATAGTAATTAAATATAAAGACATGAATTTCTGTACTCTAAACCTAGAACACGAAATGTAATAATTAGAAATTTGCTGTAACAATTGCCGTATTATAGTAAAACAAGAATTGATTTGCGGCAACGTTACACAATTAATTGCTCATTTTATTTGATGTAAGTGAGGCAGGTTATTTGGAACTGCAACTGACGTCACGACGCAAAAATGTGGCGCAAACCATTACGGTGACTCCATCAGTTAACCGAACTCGAGTGGCGAAGCAGAAGCGAAGCGCAGGGAGGCAGAAGGTCGGCAGAGAAGTTCTAGCCGATCATGGCATCGTCAGGGCCCTCTCGATGTAGAAGAAATGAAGAGCTGAAGACAGAGGCCACGACACCGGCCACACTCAGGAGTAAATCAGATGATGCAGGCTTAATTAATGAGGAGAAGTACACCAGGTCAAGTGCGGTGGAAGGCTGGTAGGCAACGACCCTGATGCTATGGCAAAGACTGCAGAGGTTGCTTTTTCTTCGGTGTACGAGAGAAGAAAACTTTATTGAACAGTACACCGAATGGTTGCGCCTTTCATTTAAAATAATTTTTAGTGACGTTTTAATTAAATTATCATGGGAGTTATTTACGTAAAAAAATGTTTGCCAAAAAAAGAATAAGAAGAAAAGCTTTAGTTTTTCTACAGAGCTCCAAAAAAGGGTGTGTGTTGGAATTGATGAAGCCCAGCTTCCTGTTCCATGCTCACGGTATACGTTTTAGAAACGTTTTTCAAAGTTGTGTTTTCCTCGTTCACCAAAGTTGTGGACAATGCATCTCTTCCAGCCTGGTGTTCTGCGAAAGATCCTAATTTTGTTCGGTTTCAAGCCTGGCCGCAATTACACTTACTGAGCGTTGTTTTTGTTCTTGATGGTAAATGCACGCGGCTGATGTTGCTTGCCTAAAATAAAAGCTCAGCGTACTAATTGTATCGGCATTAAAAAATAGAATACTTGCTGAGAAGCGTTTTTCGCACCAACCGTTCTTTTGCGCAACACATCGGCCTCAAGCTTAGTATGTATAATATTGGTTTCTGCTCCTCAATGCGAGAGACTCCTACGAGTATATTAGTAAGTATTATTTTAATTATAATTAGAATACTCAAATAAGAAGTATATAAAATTCAATTGATGTATCGCTTTTTTGGTTATTAACGTTTTTCTTTTCCGGATTCACTCTGAAAATTTATGTTCTACCCATCTGCCAACTGCACGAATGCAGAGGCAATAAAAAGAAGAATAAAATAAAATTCATCTTCAAAGTAAATTAGCTGAATGTTTCCCATGCGGTGTAATTCAATACTTTAGAATATAATTATTAACACAATTCTATTTATTTCAATTCTTCACTTCTGACATTCTGACCAACTATTCACGATGACCAATTCGGATAGAATGTGATAGAATGTGATTCGGATAGAATGTGCGTTTGTTTAATATATGTGTTAGGTTATCCCATAAGTTCTATCCGAATTTTCCTTTTTTTTAAATTGAACAAAATTTAACGAGTGTTTTATAATGTCTAGTAGAGCTGAACATTAAATTATGTTTAGATGCATCCAAGCGGATCAAATTTTATTTTACAGGAAAATATAATTAAAATTTGCTGGATTAAAATCCTGCTAACATGGAAGTTTCCAAGAATCATTTAAGGCACACAATGTTTTATGAGTTCATGAAAGGAAACTCAGTAATTCCTTCAATCATTTGTGAGAAAATCAGAAAATCATTTGTAAGAAACAACTTTTGCAACATAGGAAGAGATTGAAACTGACATATGTGAGTTCTTCGAATCAAAACCAAAAAGATTTTGCATTAATTGTATTGATAAGCTTATTAATCGATGGATGGAAGTCATCGATAATCAGAGAGAGAAGCACATTTCGGTGTGTATTTTTACAAATTTTAACTAAGAAAGTAATAGCGAGGAATAAGGCTTTGATACTCAACATTTTATTTTAAAAGCTACAAAGGAAAATCGTTTTTGCGAAGCAAATTTAGAATGAAAGAAATAGAGAAGACGTACTTCAAAAACATTAACTCTGAACGTTTCGAGCCTAGGCTCATTCTCAACAAAAAGTCTGCAGTTAAAATGATAAACAAGTCAGTACACCCAAAATTACAGATGCGCAGAATATAAGCACGAGAAACAAACAAATAAAAAGTATAATAATAGTAATTTATCGGTTGACTATTTGAAAAGGGTATGCACTCTGCATTTCGTTGAGAGATGGTTTGAGTTTATGAATGAATAACGACTCTAAAATATGTAGGTCTATTTTGGCGGTACAGGTATCTAATATTTTAAATTTGCTGCTGTAAATAATCTGTTCACAGGGATCATTCCTACAATGTTGTCTGATACTTGAATGAGTAGGAGAGGTAAGCAAGCGACCTGCACGATGACTTCGACCTGCATTTTCAGCAACCCTGACGTAAGTGCTCGGTGGGTGGAACCCACACACTGCGATGCGCAATGCGCACAACTGAAATTATAGACGAGGGAAGATCGCATGCCGGTCGGGAGCACATCTTTAAATTAAAAAAATGATCCTATGGTACGCTTGTTAACTAAAATAACACGAAAGGAAATTTCCGGGAAAAATTTTGTCAAAAAGCATTAAAAGGTCTTTTCTCAGAATTTCCGATTGATATCCAACATATGGCAACACACAATAACTCAAGTTTAGAGCTTGAACACGAGATTTCGGAATGAATTTACCATTCAGGAACTTATTAATTGCACGAAAAATAACAGAATGTGGATACCTATCAGTTGTAAAATAAGACTGCCAAAAAGTAAATTCTTTATGAAGGTCAGTGTAGTTTGAACAAATATTAAAGGCGCGAGTTATAAGGGTTGAGATGCTATTAAGTTTAAATCTCTTGCAACAGAAACTAAAGTAACTTAGACCTAACCCAGAGAATGTTGGTTTTCTGTAGACTGAGGTTATGAATTTATTACCAGATCGGTGAACATTGATAGCCTTATTAGCGTATCAAATGGCGAGGATAGCGTATCAAAGCCTTATTCCTCGCAATAATTTTCTTAATCAGAGAAAATATACATTGATGATTGAATCTTTTATTAAATATAACATTTGGCCACTTGTTTTATTTATTCATTATTCGGACAGAACACCAAGGATGACCTGATATACCTCAAAGTAATAAATGGGGTTCACTGACGACCAGAGTTCAAAACAATTGTTTTTTTGGGCCGTTAATACAAGAAGGAATGATAAACGGGGCGGTTTCTCCCTGTTTCGGTGAATTTCAAATGATTAAATATGTTATATCATACCAATTGCACTAGTTTATAAAAATACGGGCTTCAACTTCAAACTCTGACGCATCAGTTTTCCAATGAATGTGTGCTTGAGTGAAAGTTCTTTTGTTTGATGCTCGTTAATTAGAAGCTAGTGAAAAATTTTTGCTCTAAAATTAGTAAACCATTTCAAAAATAATATTTGATAATGCACGTAAATCAAATACTTCAAATAGGACTTGTCTCTACAAAATAGCATTACTGTGTGATTGAGTCTGCTTCACTCATCTTAGATAGGCATATTTTACTCTCATTTTTCTAAGTTATACTGGCCAACCTTTTTTATTAGTAGGAACTCAACGTTGGTTTGAGTTGAGGATGTTGTTTTAAATCAGTCATGCGAAAGCATGTTCCCTGCGATTAGTGCACATCTTTTTCTCAGTGTCATATTACCGATCAGCAAACCTTTAGTTTTACACACACATTGTTTATTTACACTCATCATACTTTCAACAAGATTTGTCATTATTATGTAATCGTGCAGGCTCAAATATCTGAGTGAAATTTGTGTCTGTCCAGGCATTTCTGTTTAACCGTCGCACCGTTTTCTTTTCATCGATCAGTAGAGGGTTCCAAGACTTTTCCCGTTTTTTCTAATTAATTGCAAACTGAGAGAACATAGTTATAGTGTTTCGCTCTTAGTTGATTGAACCGCTGTGATAAACATTACAATACTCATTGCTATTACTTTTCGAATCAAATTTAATGAATTTTAAAACTTAAATTTTCAAAACCCAATTTACTGCAATGCACTCATCAGTTTTTTTCAGAAGTATACTATTATTCGTTCTTCTTCGTGCATGCGCAAAAAGTTAGCTCCAAATTACGGAACAGTCGACTTTTCTACTTCTTTATTTTATTTGTACAAGTGTTCTTTGTCGCTAATCATATTCTCAGCAAATTCGGCTTCAATCGCACAATCGTTAGCTTTCCGCAATGCAAATGAAAATTATGTCTTTCAAAGCCTTCTTTGTCAACGTTTCACCGTTTTCATTTGTGACTAATATTCATTGTTTTATCATTGCAAGAGAAAAACAAGCGTGAGAATACGTTTTCTATTTATTTGCCTCTCAATCATTTATTTGAGGACTGATGTGACTATTGTACACTTCTCGTGCTTTGTCTAATTTATAAAATATTTGAAATCCAGTTGGTTGTAATGCACTTTATAAATTAACTTTTTAGGTTGTGAACATTTTTGTATATATCTTTCCTTCTTTTCCTTCTGATTGACTCTGAAAACTAGAAGTACGAAAACCATTTCGATGCCAGTAAAACCTGACATAAAATTAAATGTATTTTCTGATGTATCTTCCAATACATAACCCAATTTGACGTATTTCAATTCTGCCCCTACTTCTGACGTACTGACCAACTATTCACAATGACAAACTCAGATCAAAATAGGAAATATACAGCTTGTTCAGACTTAAGTGGTGTGTTGTTAGGCGTGTATCCCGAAAATCAGAACAGTATGTAAATAACTGACTCAATGTTTAAAAGTTGACTTTATTTTTTTTAAAGTTTTGAGCGAATGAAATGCCACTAATTTAATCATTGGAAGAAGCATTTTAGAGAGAACTATATTTATTCCGAAAATAATCATTAATACAAAAAAACTGCTCATATTAAGGCAAAACCGGAGAAACAAAATTGGTAATATTCTCAATTTACAACATTGAAAAGCTGACACGATAAAGTAAAACACACACGTAAATAAACTCTCAAAGGCTATTCCGGTGTACTATAATTCACAGTTTGTTACCTGTTTACTTGTGGGCTAGGTCTTTCAGTCCCTATACTCACACCCTGTTAACTGCACGCCTGAATGCAACAATATACCATATTTTTTTAAATTGCTTTTCTTCACATTGATTTGAATTCAATTTGATATTATCCTAAAATAAAATAAAAAACGAAGGGAAAAACACATTAATTGAAAACGTCAATTTAAAACTAGTTTTTATGAATGAAATAAACACATAACTAAAAGAAAATGCTCATTGTTCATGCTGACCTGTTCGAGTGTTTTGTTCATCCGTGGATTATAGCATCGTCGCTCTGTTGAGTTAGAAGCAAGAGAGTCCATGATGAGGATCTGCGTTGACAGACCGCTTTCCGGCATGACCGTGTTTAGAATTTGTTTGCCGGCGCGAGGTTAACATTTTGAGCGAAACTTCAATTCTGCGATGTGAAAAGGAGCACACGAGAGCGAGGAGCTGTCGGGGTTGCGGTCTTGTGGTAAGTTTGTCGTTCGCTCGTTTTAGAGCTCACAATAGCAGCGGCAGCTGTGTTCAGTGACCGGATATTGACGTTATTGGACGTCCAGATGCCGACTAGCCTTGGCTAACGGGGATTCTTTCGAAGATTGTGATGACGGAGATTGCCTCTGCTGAGCTATCGCCCTGCGCCGTTGTTACACTCATCAGCTTCGTACGTTTGTTTTTTGTTTGAGAGAGTAGAATTTTCTCTTTATTCAAAGCTTGAACTTAAGCAAATTTATTCCAGCCATTCGGAGCTCGCACATTATACCCGCATCCTGGCCATCACTGGCTATCACTGGCCATCATTTGACAGGCCCTCGATGGCCATCATTTGGCAGGCCCTCGATGGCCATCATTTGACAGGCCATCGCTGGCCATCATTTGACAGGCCCTCGATGGCCATCATTTGACAGGCCCTCGCTGGCCATCATTTGACAGGCCATCGCTGGCCATCATTTGACAGGCCTTCGCTGGCCATCATTTGACAGTCGTCGCTGGCCATCATTTGACAGGCCTTCGCTGGCCATCATTTGACAGGCCCTTGTTGGTCATCCATCCTTATAAATGGAAGCCCAACCTTTTGCTACCTTTTTTAAAGAAGCTTTAATGTCAAATGTTGGTGCCCCAATAAAGAATTTAATACCAACGTTCAACTCGTATTGTTCTGAATTCAAGTTCGGTATGGTTTCCTGTACTATTTTCATGACCTAAATGAAGTAGGGTCTTATAAAGGAAATGTTTCTCTGCTAAAGAATTCTTAGTTCATAAATTTGGTGTTTTTTCATGAAACTTTTTGAAATTTATTGGTTCACTCACTCACTTAGTAAATTTTATTAATTCTAACGACCCTCAGTGTCCTTTGGTGGCTGATTATCTTTGACGTTGCTGTCAAGTTCGTCTTTCTTTAAATTACTTGCGTGACTCTCTTTTTTGCATTTTTTCAGGCGTGTGCCATGTTTCTGGTACCGCACTGGGCCAAACTACTGTTGACGTTAGGCTTCAGGCCAACCTCATGACACGTGAGCTCTGTTGAGAAATTACTGCTAAATAAAAACTGGATTGTGTCTCTTCTGAAAATAGGTTTATCCTTTGGTGCGTTGCAGTTCATTAATTAAATAATTCAGACATTTTTCAACTTGAATGTTTCATAATTTTTTTCCTTTTTTAGAATCGGTTCGAAAGCTACTGACCTATCCATGATAGCACAGCTGATGATTTTCAAATCGTTGTCTTCAGCTTTGATGTTTGAAGATCGGATCTTATCGAATCGTTTGAAGAAAACTCGACTTTAATTGTTAGAGAATATGAGCGTCTCATAAAATCTTTAAGTCTTTCAGTGTGTTTTTATTACAATCTCTGGCGTCCCCTTCGTTCACTGTGTTGCTTTTCTTCCTATGAAACGTTTGGCCATGCCATTCATAGCTGCGTTCCTGTAGAGAGAAAACCCACCACCGTGTCGCCTCGTACAGCATTCGCCCATTGCATTGGGGATTTGAAACACAGGTTTGAGAGTTCCCAGCCGAGAAAAGTCTGGGGCATCTTCCCACAGGGAAACGAAAGAGAAATAACCGCTTTTCCTCATGTATGCACTTCAAATGTGTACTAACTCGACCTGAGGTCACTGTCATAGTGTCCTGTTCGAGTATTTTAGTATCGAGAATTTAAGCATTTGTTCGTTCTTATTAAAACAATTTAAAGGCCACGGATTCGTCGTATGTAATAACTTTAAAGAACATCATTGTTTCATTTTCTTATTCCAGTCTTAAATTGTTCTTGTTAGTCTTGGGAGGCAATTTTTACTTTCTTACGCTCGTAAGTACATTATGACAACACTATTTTAGGACGTTAACTTTTGTTCTGTTCCAGCTATGTTGAAAATGTTACGGCTAGCATTGTAGAACAATCCTACTCATGTCTTTGACTCTGGTGAACTCTTTNTGCACAATTCCTCGGTATTGGAGATCATCAGGTGAATTGAAAGATGGCTTGGGCGACCCTAAATTTGGAATCCTTTCATATTTTATGACTTGTCTCACTAGCTTACGCTTTCGTCTGCATCTGTTGAAAAAATATTTCCTCAACTTGACTGTATAAAAAATTAAATTAACACTTCCTGATAAAAACGAAGCATGGCACTGACGCAGGGGTAGGAAAGAGTCCAAACTTGAGGTTAATTTATTTCACTGAATAAATGAATGAATGGTTTTCCATCCCGCGAATGGGCTGGAAGACGGGAGAGCTGGGACACCAGGACGCCCATAGCGCCCCTCCAGCACCGTGCCACGATCACTGTCACGGGAGAACAAATATTTAGTAAAAAGAAAATATGGAGTGTATAACGACTGCTCAAAAATTTATGAATTAAAAGGTTGATTTACTATAAATTATGGTCACGCCGCAAAATTTGACGGGTCAGAAAGACCACGTAAGTAATTGAAGAATAGCGACGTGAGAATTAGGTATTGGGTGAAAGCCTAGTCTTACAGAAAATATTGCAGAGCTAGAGAATTCAGTTTAAGTAGTTATTAATTAATTGCTGGGATTAGATGTTAGCAGACTAATTCAAGTCTACGGTAAATATGCTAAATCCTACATTAACTATAGTAATTAAACATAGAGACATGAATTTCTGTACTCTAAACCTAGAACACGAAATGTAATAATTAGAAATTTGCCGTAACAATTGCCGTATTATAGTCAAACAAGAATTGATTTGCGGCAACGTTACACAATTAATCTCCCAATTTACTTAAGGTAAGTAAGGCAGGTTCTTAGGAACTGCTACTGACGTCACTACGTAAAAATGTGGCGCTAACCATTACGGTGACTCACATTAGTTAAGCAGCCGAACTCGAGTGGCGAAGCAGAAGCGAAGCGCAGGCAGGCAGAAGGTCGGCAAAGAAGTCTAGCCGATCATGGCAACGTCAGGGCCCTCTCGATGTAGAAGAAATGAAGAGCTGAAGACAGAGACCACGACACCGGCCACACTCAGGAGTAAATCAGATGCTGCAGGCTTAATTAATGAAGAGAAGTACAGGAGGTCAAGTGCGGTGGAAGGCTGGTAGGCAACGATCCTGATGCTATGGCAAAGACTGCAGAGGTTGCTTATTCTTCGGTGTACGAGAGAAGAAAAATTTATTGTACAGTACACCGAATGGTTGCGCCTTTCATTTAAATCAATTTTTAGCGACGTTTTGATTAAATTATCATGGGAGTTATTTACCTTAAAAATTTTTTGCGAAAAAGAAATAGAAGAAACGCTTCAGTTTTTCTACAATTCCTTAAAATCAGAAACTGCCAAGGACCGCTTCCCTGCCGAGCAATGATTAGCAAGAAAAAATTCAAAGTGTGCTACGTGGGATCCAGTAAAAAGTTAAGAAACTCATCAAGAATTAAGTGGAGCCGCCTATCAAAGATACCAACACCGATTAAAACGATTGAAATAATCAAAGTCTCTTGGCTTTCGTGCTGACGTTAATGACGAAAATGAAGAATAAACCTATAAATGTATTAAAGATAAGCATAAATTTCATATTTCTTCCTTTTATTTATATCTGGGGAATTTTTTTACGATCTGTGAAAATTTCAGGGATCAGTCTGGGGATTTTGGAAAAAGTTGACTGGCAGCCCTGGGCAAGTGGCAAGCTCGGCAGTTTCACTATGCGTTGTCGGGAGACATACGTCGTCGTCAAAGTAGGCTTACTCATTGGCTTTGCGATCAAAAAGAAAAATAAACACCCCAAATAGATAGTGGGTAAAAATTGGTTGGCTGAACATCCAGAAAATGGGATTTAAAACCGGATTTGCAGAGTTTCAGCTAAATATCGAAATTTTGTTCACTAATTAATTGCCGCATTCCTCCTTCCTTTTTAAGCATTCGTAAAATTTGATCTAACGAAATCTTTCAACTACTATCAATCTAATAATCTAATTCATAATAATTTTAAGTGCAGGTTATATTTTTCGCCTGTTCCATAAGTTGTGCATGTACCAGCATGGGTGCAGCTCGTAAATTGAATTTTTTTTGTTGGACTATATTCGAGTATTTCCTATCATCACCGTGATTAGGATGTAAATATAGCAATTGGAATCTTACGCGCACTTTTTTAGATCTGTATGATAGAAAGCACGCGTAAAAATGCCATCAGTACGCAAATTTTCTAAAATATAATAATCCCCTCAAACTACTGCGTGATAATGTCTTATATTGTGTGTGGATGTGGCAGCGATACGAGTAAACTAATAAACGTTTAGACTTATTTTATGAAACATTTTTATGCTGAAATTAAATGTTAAGAAGATTTCACATACAAAGTTTTGAAATTATTATGAAAATACCAGATAAATTATTGAAATCTTACTTATGGCTAATATTGATCTGTTTGTTTTCTAATAAACAAACATAATGTACATTTGCGGTATTTCTTGTGTGAATAATAAGAATGAAAATCATTTGTCAATGACTCTAACAGTACAATGAGACGAATGCATTATGATATGCTTGTAACAAAATAAATCGTTTTTTCCCCCATCATTATGAATACTAAAAAATACACTCCTTTAAATCAGGGGCTATACCATCATAGGTGCTATCTATATAAATCAGGTGGTATCCTATGTAAAACAATAGATTTATTGGAAGAAACGTTCTAATTAAACTGGCTTCGAAGCGTATTCATATTTTTCTTCAAACCATTTTCAAATAAGCTAATATTGCGTTAATATAAACTAATATTAAGGTAAGTTATTTTAGGTTGATTTATGTCAATTTAGGTTAGTTTATTTACCTAACCTAACAAAACATACCCTAACCTCCCCCATCAATACGTCAATACCGTTTTACAGCATATATACGTGTCCGTTCCATCATTTTTATATACGACGTTCCTATAACTTCAAAGTTGAATAATTAAAAAATTTCGCATCAACAAGCAGAATGTCATTCATGTAAAACATTTTTGAATGCGTTCCTTTAGTGATTCTTTGGAACAGAATTTTCAATTTCCGTGATCACATTAAACTGCATGTTGACCATAAGGTCAGCGACAAACCATCAAGGAGGCCTCGTGGCATTGGAAATGAACAATTCAAACAATTTATTTACCACAGGTGACACAGAGATAGAATGTTTCTTAAGTCTAGTACAATGGTCAAATTTGAGCATAGCTACCTGTGGGCCCGAATAAGTTCAGCGACTTTTAGGGCATCCTACCTTCAACGTTATTCTAAGAGGTACAATAATGTTTAACCTAAGTCACTTAATCTAGTTTCGCATTAGACTGATCAATGAGATAATTAACTCGATATTAGATGCTTCATTTTGCAATATAGTTCATATGGATTAGATTTATCAGTATATTCGATAAACGATTTAAGAGCAGACTGAAGATCGGCGATTTATTAACCATAGCAAATTACATTATAGGACCAGTCATGTAGGAGACAAGATTTGACTTGGTGATCTTACACGACTTGTGTTCTGATAGGAAGTGAGACTCAAGATTTCTTTTGAATACCTTGTTAGAATTAGTTTGACGAATCTCCGCAGGGATTGAGTTCCAAGTTTTAATTCCAACGTAGAGGAGACTGTGTTGCGACCGGGCCTTTGAATAATAAGGTAGCATGAATATACTTCTATTTCGGGTTAAATGGTCGTGATGACCAGTTTGTGCAGTTAATAATTGTTTTAGGCTACTGTCGCCATCATTTGTTAATGCTGTGTAAATGAAATTACAAATGGAGATTTTATAGATCCGAAAGTTTAGGTATTTGTAAATTTTTGAATGAATCATTTGTGTGAGCATTATATTCTAGATTCTTTACCGCTCTGATGGCTCTTTTTTCAGAGTAAAAATTAAATTGATTTTATTTTTATCAGTTCCGTGCTATGTTTCTATTCCGTATAGCAAGTACGGTGAAATGAGCGTTCGGTAGAACATTTGTAAAGCAGTTTCAGGCAGAAAATTTTTACCTTTATTTAGGATTCCGATGGATTTTGATAATTTAGAACTAATATGAGCGATGGCCTCTTTGAAGGTCAGATGTTGATCTATTATGATGCCCAGGAACTTACATGACTTGGTTTCTTCGATTTCACCTTCGCCAATTTTAATGCGTGGGAGAGATATGGTTTTCTTGTATGAGAATGTAGTATATTTTGTTGTATACATAGTAAAGTATATTTTATTAGCTTTAAGCCACAATGAAATCTTATGGAGTTCATTATTTATACTCTCCGCAATCATAGCGGGATTTTGAGTCGGAAGGACCGCAGAAAGCGTACTGTCATCGGCAAAAAGTATGAATTTGAAAAATGATGTAAATTTAATGATACCATTGATAAAATCAGGAATAGGAGAGGCTCAAGGACAGATCCTTGTGGAACTCCATGGCTAATTGTCTGTGGGTCTAATTTTGCGTCGTCAAAGAAAACGTATTGCTTCCGATTTGCTAGGTATGATCTGAACCAATCATGGGCAACTCCTCGAATGCCATAACAGTGTAGTTTCGAGAGTAATATGTTTTGGTTCACACAATCGAATGCTTTTCGAAAGTCAAGAAATACAGAAAAGACAGGTTTTCCTTCATCTATATAAGAATAGAGGAAGTGTAAATGGTTTAATACAGCCTGTGTTGTTGATTACTGCACACACAATTTTTAGAGCGAAAGCCGTATTGTTTATCGTAAAGAAACGATTTCTGTTCAAAATAAGAGTACACTTTTTTACACGCAATTTTCTCGAATACCTTGCTAATAATAGGTGGCACGGAGATAGGTCGATAATTGTTTACTATTTTCAATTCAATTTTTTTACCATTTTTAAAGATAGGGGTTACTCTAGCAACTTTGAGGGAGTTCGGGAAAATGCGTAGGAAGAGAGACAGGTTTATAATATTGTGTATAAGCGGGGCTACAGTATCAGCATATACAAAATTTTCCCATAGAGGCTCTGTGAGAGTTAAGTTAAATAGTTGCCAGCATGGCTCACGGAAATCGGGTTGGAGCGAAAGGAGAATTAGAAAAGTTAAGGTTTACATTTAATACGAAAAGGTTACAAAATAAACTCGCTCTCTGCCTCCTACTTCACAAAATTTCCTCTTGGAAGAAAACAAATAGTAAAGAAAAACACATAATACATTCCGGGCACTGTGACAAATCGATTAAAAAGTGGAAATAAGCATATATGAGGCTTATTAGCCACATTACTCCTAGGAGTGATTTGTCAAGTAGAACGGACAACAGTCCTACGGTCCCGTGAAGTACATAGAAGTTAGGGAATCTTTTCCCTCCGGATAAGGAACACGGCGAAAACGCGTCCTGAGGACCAACTTCGAATAATGGCACGGAGCCATAGACATACCAAGGAGATTAAGGCCGTTGGCGTGGTATCATTCTTCTGCCCATGTCACTCCCGCGCTGAAACTCAACGCTGGCCCATGCAGGCCAAAAATTTAGCAGCAGCTCATGATGATGATGATGAAGGTGGCTTGTAACAAATATTGAGAATTCGGCGGATGCGTCATGCCGATAAGATAATTAGATGATGATGACGACGGAAAAAAAGTCCGCGATTTGCGTGCGTACCGAGGCACGGTGGTGACGGCAGGGTGAGACCGAGAAAACACCCAAGCTTAGGTGCGTTGCGACACGACAGGTGTACGAAGAGTAAGGGCTGCCGATTGCGGAGATTTTTCTCTTAGGTCGACTTTGAAGGCGGACTTTCCCAAATATTAAAAGGCGAACTATTAAGGCATGCACACGATTTCATGTGAGGACAAAATTTTGCAGGTATAATTTGTAAGAAAATTGTACACAGCAATTATTTTAAGTACTTTAGTCGGAAAGGTTTGTAACCCGTTCGATTTATTTTTCTGGTTGATCATGCGCGCAATTACATCGGAAGAGTTGGTAGGCGTAAAGAAAACGGAGTTGTGTTCGAGAATATGGTCCATGTATTCCAGGTGATCAGTAGGTTCACATAGAATACCATCAGCTGTAGTTTTCCCTAAGTTTACAAATAAATTGTTGAAGAGATTAGCAATTTCTTTTTTCTCGTGGTACTTTAGGAAAAATTTCACTGTTCCCTTTACCACATTTTACTGGTATCTAATAGAACTTATTATAACTGTGATAAAGGGAACATCAAAAGCAGACAAGGATATTGATTGTATGGTACCTTCATTAATTTGTCTGTACCTAGCTGACCCGCACCTTCCCAAGGTGATACCGTTAGTATAGCCAGCTGCGTTAGTGTACAATTTATATTGTAACTGATTGTATTGATTATAAATTTTTCCATTTATCTAGTTCTTCTGGCTAGAACTAACGCGGGCGGTGCCCTCTAACATCAGGGTCTTTTTTCTTTTTTGTACTAGGGTTAAGAATTTGTAAGAAGTGTATAGGGAGTTTTTCCCTAAATTTCGTGTGCGGGCCCTTGCCCAGCAAGGACCCTTCCCTTTCCTGCCCTCGGCTCGACGCTGAGGCAAGGAAACATATAAAAAAAATGGACATCATGGAAATTGCAGAGGGGCCTCCGTCCCCGAAGATACCGACTGTCGGAGGAGCCCATCAAAAAAGGAAACACCGGTATATTCCCTTCGACCTAACAGAGGAAAGGTACTTTCCCAAGTACTTCTCAATAACCTTTGCCCCAGAAGAAAAGAAAACAGTCAATCACTTCAGTATAATAGGGGAAATCACTAAAGTCACGGGAGAAAAAGTGAAGCGGCTCTTCAGCATGAACCGGGAAATGATGGTGGTGGAGATGCGCAGCGAGCGACAGGACGAGAAGATCGTTGATCTCTCAAGAGTGGAAGGTGTGCCATGCGAGACAACACAGTACGACTGATTCAATCATACAATTGGACTAATTTATGTCAATGACTTCAACATTACAGACGTGGAGGAATTCAAGGCAGGACTTCAAGAAGAACACAATGTGGAAAACGTAACATGAGCAACATTCATCAAACCACGCAACCCCGAAACGCAAGCCTTCCTAATAACTTTTCGACAACAATATGTGCCCTACAATATTTACATCCCTGGAGAACGACATGACACTAGAGTGTACCCCTTCAACAATAAACATATGATGTGTAACCACTGCCAAACGTATGGACACACTGCCAAAAGATGCCGCAGCAGCGCAGCGATTTGCAGGAGAATGAGGAGATGCGGTGGAGTTGGTCACTCTACTCACGCTGCACAGGAGAAATGCCACCACTGCGGAGAATCACATGCAGCGGGGAGTGTTGCATGTAAGAGAGAAATAGAAGAGAGGAATGTGCTGGAAATCATGCAGAGAGAAAAGGTAACAATGAGAAGAGCAAAGCAACTGAACGAAGGAGTGACAGAGGCCGAACGTGCGATGCCATCAACCAAATATATGACCAACTTTGATTGCAAAATGAGTGAAGCACACCGCCGAAATATGTCCCCTTGGCTATGGAAAAATGTATCACAAATCACCTTGGAAGAAAACCTAAAACCATCAGATCAACGAGCAAAACGGTATTTACTGTAGAAGTGAGCGACGCAGCACAGAGCCAAAGAATGAAACAATTAAAACAGATAGATCAGTTCCCCATCTCAGTAGAAGAAAATCTCAACATCGGAATCCACATAGGCTTGGTCTATGTCTATGAGTACGACATGAATAATTTTGAGCAATTCAAGAAGGGTTTACTGGAAAAATGCGGAATTCAGGACGCAATTCAAGCAACCTGGATAAAACCCAACAATGTGCATGCCAAACCCCTACTACTGTCCTTCAGACAATCGCCTATCCCAGAATACATAGACATACCAGGTGAACAAGCCAAAACTAAAGTGTATGAAATTAAACCAAAGCCAATGATGTGAAAAAAGTGTTTGGAGTATGGACATGGAGTCAAATATTGTCAAGAGGAAGAAACATGTTTGAAGTGTAGTGAGTCAGGACATGGAATTGACAGTTGTGAGTCCAACGAAACCAAGTGCTATCACTGTGGTGAAGGACATGCAGCTGGAGCTAAAGTGTGTCAAATGAGAAAGGTGGAGGAGGAAATCCTGATGATACAGTGCCGGGAAAGAGTGTCCAAAGGACAGGCCAAACTTATCTTCAACAGACGTCATCCGAACTTCAGTATGAACTACTCCAAAGCTGTCACAAAAGGAATCACCACACATGAAACTGAAAAATCGAATACTAAAAAACGCCAGCGTTCAGGAGATGATGGTGCAGAAGGCCAACAATATATCAAACAGAGAGCTGAAACCCCAACTGGTAACATGACAATGGAGAGTGATGGGCGCGCGCGGAGAGCTGATGGAGAAAGTGGCGGTGGGACTGAAGTGGTCTGTGAGAGCCCAAACACTGGAAGAATCTACACAACAGTTGACCTGCATCTAGATACAACGGCATCCAAAAGAGAAAAGAAGAGCATAGCGAAGGACCACGAGTACCATCGACAGAAGCAAAGAGTAGACAGGAGCGGTCAAGTAGACAGAGACATGTATGAAGAAGAACTTAGAAACTCGAATCTTACATCTAAGAACAGGACTCAACAAAAATCGCGTGGAACCTCTCGAGAAGACCGCAGACGAGCCTCCCCAAAAAGAGGGCAAACCAGAGATAGCGGGCGGCGGAGACCAGGAGCGACTAGAGGAAAATGGCGGTGAGTAGGGAGAGTGTTGGTGAAGTATTCTTGCAGTGGAATCTGCAAGGTATGGCCTCATCAAAGGAAGACTTGATAAACATTATTGAAAGGTACAAACCAGCTGTAATAGCTGTTCAAGAGACCTTTTATGGTAATGATTACATATCACCAATAGC
>JACJUY010001375.1:118846-148248 GCA_014220935.1 Platorchestia sp. MABIK | reverse complement strand
TGTCACGAAAAAGATATCTCAAAGTCTGCCCGAAGCGTGTTGCAGCCTGGGGGAGAACACTACAGTAGTCTCTAAAATGAAGTACAACAAAATCAACGAGAATGAGAGAAAATTTCTTAACCCTTTGGCCACTAGGAAGATTGAAGCCCTCACGGGATTACAATTATTGTATCTATATGAATTAGCGCTCCCAGGGGGAAAATGTGTGGTCCTGAGTTCAAAGTTATATAGGCCTACTTTTTGTTGAAATAGAATAGTTTTTTTCACGGACTATTTTTTTACGGTTCACTGCTGTCCGGTTTCTCAGCACCTTTAACATTCTTCTTCAACTTTTATCTTTTTTTGTAACCTTCCTTCTGAACTTACTGTTTCCATGTGCAGGGGATCTTGTGCACGGACACAACCTTGTGCACAGATTCCACGTTTCCTCAATTCCATTCTATTTGGTGCTTTCATCCTTCCTCTCTCTGAACATCTTCATTGCGGAAAGGGAGGCTGAAACTAATTTATATTCTGCATGCGAGGATAATTGGAAGGCAGTAACAAAAATTTTTAGAATTAACGCTGAACATTGTAAGAATGGTTGTCACTAAATCCAGTATGAATCAAGAATTAAATGATATATACTATCAAAATTAAATCTTTCTATTGCATTATGGCAACTTAAAGTGCACTTATTAAATACCTTTGATAGAACTGTACATGTCAGTAGAATTTTACAATCATAAGTGCAAGAACTGTGATCAATAACACGAGACCCCAAGAAAATAACACACATAAATCAACGCTCACCGCAAAATGTTTTGATGCTAGCTAGAAATAATGGCTGGACACCTCTGTAGAAAAAACAAAGTACGGTCAAGCTGATTTTTTTTTGTCGACCGCTTGGCAATGCTGACGTCATTGCAACAAACCAATAACAGCGCTCATATTGCATCTGACAACACTGCTAGCCCCAAATCTTGTATCGCTATTGGCTTAACGACATGTCGCAACAGTAACGTCATCCCAGTTTGTTTGAAATGGAGACTTTCTATTGGATAGTCGAACAAGAGGAGGTGTATTTTCCCCCATAGAAATGACTCTACCTTGTTTTCTCTACCGTGTTGGATACTCGTGTGGATAGACGAGACAAACTTCATCCTCTATTACACGAAGAAAAGAATGGTCCAAGATAAGAGAAAATCTTCGCTGATTTGGTGCCATGCCTGTCAGCAGTGTTGTGTGTTTTATAACGCGTTGAGATGCCTTCATATCCCATGACGTACTTTAAGTGCTTGCGGTTCCCAGTTAATGAGGGGTTTCAAAACAGCTTAAGCATGCTTTCAGCAAGGCATTGACAGTGCAACTTTCACTACTGACAATGAACGAGCTCATAGCAGATTCGAAAATCTTCTTCAACAACATCCATATATACGTCCAGATTCTTAGACTAGCGCTATTTTCTCGTTTACTCAACACAATTAAATGGGTGTCGAGCGTTCTTCACAATCCATAGAAAGGCTAAGAGAGAATATGGAAAATACAAGGACAATAGACCGAGAGCCAAAGTTGTCAAAAGCTGAGAAGCAGTTGAGAAACCTAGAATGACTCCCTCAAGAAGCTATTGCTAAAAGTATTCCTGTTGGGTTAGGAGGTTTATGCAGCAGGGTAAAAAGGTATGACGGGGTGGCAGCAAGACTAGATGATTTCAAAGAAATGCATTATTAACAGGCAATGTTGAAGATACGTATTAATGAGTACTATCAGGGGTAAAAATTAGGAGTGTTTCTTTCTTAAGCAAAGTAAGACGATGACAATGGAAAGTCATCTTGTTACATTCATCGTGAGTGCAATGTAGATTATATTTTTCACTTAACATATTCAGAGTCACTCCGTTTACAGCAACATTCTATGATCATTTTTAAAAATTCATTCATGAGATGAATTTGAAATTAAATGTGTAAACATATGTACAGTTGCAGTAAAATCGTCTCCTGTTAATAAATTACTATTCAAAAAACTGATTACCACACGAATGAATTTCTCATGTGATATTTACTGTACATTTTATATTTGAAATTCAGTCGAGCAACTGTGAGGAGCTTAAACTCTGAATATTTTAAATTTTGAGGAATTTTATGCTCACTTTGAGGAACTTTCTATTCTATCTTTCTATTTGAAGAATTTGAAACTCTTTTGAAGGAACTAGATTCACATCAGGGTATAGATTTTTCATACTAAGAAACTCGAATTTTACTTGGAGGAAATTGATTTCACTTTGAAATGCACTTTACGAGCATGACATCTATTAAAATTTCATTGATTTTTACTTTGAGGATCTTGATTATCAGGTGAAGTACATCATTGACTTTCATCATGACTGGAGGAACATAAATTTCATTCTGATGAAAAAGACTCTGAAATGCATACCGCACTTTTCAAACTAGGTACAGTCTTTTATTTTCAACTTTCAAAATACCAAGCAATTTATTGCATTTTCAATTTAACTTTCTGCAGTAACATAACTAATGAGATTATAAGATAAAAAAGAAATGAAATTATATTGTTCATTAAAATTGATCATTAATGCTAAAAATTGACCAGTGAAATGGGAATGGAACAGAAGCTCAATGATATCAATTTATAGTAATTTGATAATCCGATACGGCTCTGAATTCTTCTACAAAAGTGAATTAATTATATTATTGCACACCAACGAATAATTATCGCTTAAGGGAATAGTCGTTGCGGTTCCTCTACAACCACCTTTCTATGCGGGCAACAGAAACGCGACAAGGGAGGGATGTGTCTAGCCCTCGTATCTCCCCATCAAACCTAGAAAAATGCCGACGTTGTCTCGTAGGACATAAGTCCTCGTCAAACGACAAAGCATCAATACAATCCACTCTACAGTCCTTCAGATGATTTTTCACACAATGAATATCTAACATGAAGAACACCGGTGTCCCAGCTAGCGTTCATCGAAGAGACGCCGACGCTGCTTACCTTCGACGCTGGTTCAACACCTACCCTCACTTTCCATGTTTGATACATCTCTTCCCTGTACGTACACTCCTCCATCCATTTTCTACGAGGGTTACCGCGTCATAGAGTTGCCTCGTCGCTTTGAAGATTATATTGTAATTTTGTGCCTCTTTACTTCTAATCATTTAGAACTGTATTCGTTTTATGGAGGTTAGTCGTAGGATTCATTTGCCAGTTAAATTGGTTAGGATCGTTTATATTTCTACAAGTTAACTTTCAATATTCGCCCTAGCTGTTCATTACACGTTTCTTCCCAGTCACGTGCGGAGGGCTTAACTTGGACGATTACCTCTGGGCCTAGGCTTTAATTTCAGGAATGGCTGCTATAGAGTAAGCACGCAAGTTTAATCATCCAGGTATCATCACTTTGTTGATGATCCCAAGTTCTATTCTCGATGTGGGTTTGTATAGGAGGAACAGCATGTTTGGCCCAAGCACTACTTTTTTGTCTTTATTTTCCTTTGCTTATTAAAAAGGAAGAGAAATGAAGATGAAATAGGAACAGGGATGCAATAACCATGATGAAATTAACCATGCTCGAATAAGCCTTGAAAAATGGCTTTACTGATTTACTCTATTCGGTTACGAAAGTATAGCGTAATCACGATTATCATGGAATGAATCATTTAGATCAAATCAATTCTGTAATTTCTTGCATTACAATTTTCTTGCAAATTCGTTAAGTAATTTGTTGGTAATGACAGATCTGAGAAGCTGCAAAATTAGGTCTAATGTAATCTGCAAGTTTTTTGTGCTAAAAAAAGCACCTGATAACTGCAGCCGTTGGGTATAAATAACAAAAAAATAAGAATCCTAACATCTGAGGTAACAGCACTAGAATAATAAGTGTAGGAAAAGGAGAATCGTGACATCTGGTAACAGCGCAGAAGTTATGGTAATGACCTAGAAACATGAGTCTCCTAACAATAGCGAACACATTCCTTCGTACACTTATATTAATAAGTTTATAAAAAGCTCAAAACTAGGATCATGGAAAGTGTCTGAGGTGCATATCCCCAATAATGACAGCACAGCTCCTAACGCAATACCTCGACACTTCACGACTGCTAAAGAATACGACAATTCTATTTTAGAATGAAACTGTTCCATAATAATATATTCTATACAGTCTTCTCTTATGGATAGTTTTCTGTCCAAAATTCAAGAACTAATTGACTAAGTAATGATTCTAACATGGAAAGGAACTCTATGATGGAAAATATGGTTTCCATAGGCCATCCCATGAAATCAGGTGTACATGCTCTTTGTTTAGTAGTCCTTCGATAATACAAATACTAGGACATCAAATTCTTTTTGGAATCATAGCACAACTGTATTTCATCTACGAGAACTCCCACCCTAATTTCGCATCAATTTACCAGTTACAAAAGCGCTGATATTTCATTTCATCGCAAATTCGGAGTCATCTACTTTGTGTGCACTGCATGGAGTGTTCTCTATTTCGCGTATTCGAAGTTCAACTAAAAGTGGAATTCGTTTGTAAACAGCTACAAATCTGGAAATTATTTGTGATTTTTCCTCGCCAAGCAAAAGCTGTGAAAGCAGTTCGCCAATTGAAGGTCAGCAGACTGTCATCAGTAGTTTCTATCTCTGCAAGAAGAATTCCACATATCTCTCCATGAAGTCACAAGTTTGACAATATAGCTGCAGTTGACCCATCGAGAATTTTGAATAAAATTCATCTCATTTCGTTCCTTAGAATGAACTTTAATAAATAATTATAAAATAAAGATTTAACGTCGTTTTCTGCATCTGAAACCAAACCATAAGTGATTTTACAAACTAACCAATCATGCGGAAGAAGTGATGGAATGGACGATGGAAAAAGCTTTCTTCAGTTTCTCTTGGGAGTAGAATTCATTTCCATTGCAGTTGGATAAAACGTCCACCTCCATAGGAGTTAGGCACTTTGAAATGAAGATATCAAACAACTTAATGCCTATGTCAATCCATGTGCGAGTTCAATCATTCACGCTGGACAGATGTCAACCACAACAGCAAAATTTCGTGTTCGAGTTCGACCATCCATCATGCGAGATGTGCATTCTGCGCTGCTTAAAAGAGAACCATGCTGTGCAGAACGTCATTATTTGAGACCTCAAATTTTAATACGAAATTCATCTTAGTTCCGATCAATGCTTTTGCTCTTCATTGATAGAAGAGGAGAATTTTCCCTCAGTAGAACTGGAATTTTGCTTCTTTTTTTGAGAGCGCACCGGTGTTCATGATCCCCTAATGTAACGCATAGGCCTTCTAAGAATAAGTTTAAAGGTCGACATTTTGAAGTTTACTCAGGTTGCATTATGGAGCCCAGTGCAGCACGTTATGGAAGCTCAGTCTCAGAGTCTCTTGCTCTCGGATTAAGAAGTTGGACTCTTTCAAATTCAAATGAACCTTTAAGCTTTTTTCACTCCAAGCGGCCGTCTTTCAGTGTATTGCTGTCAAAGCACCTTTGCCGGATAAAACCTGGAGGCTACGTGAGGGTCACTCCAACACTGTGATGATGATTAATGACACATATTCCCTTTGAATCCTCCATCACCCATTCATTAGAAATGTATGTAGAGAACGTGTACTTGCTTATCACGTTCTGAGATGGAGAGGCGCAAACTCAGTGAAAGCCTGTCCCTAAAGTCACCGTGCTGAGCGCCCGACTTACTCTGCGGAAGGAGTGCATTTTAACCAGAAGCTTCCCTTGACGGAGTAAGGTCAGCAATAATTCATTGTATTACTTCACTTTATTCTTACTTTATCACTCGTACGCGCTCCGTGGTAAGCGCTAGAATGTTAGTATACTTGAAAGAAGACTTGCTCTAATAAAGACCGTCTGCTTTATGTCTGCTCAGAACACAAAATTTGAGTTGCGTTCATTGCTTCTGATTAAGTCATGAATTGCTTTTACCATTTTTAATGAGATTGAGGTAATCAAAACGGTGTAGTTTGACAAAGTTCGCTTTAAAGACCTTCTAATTTCCTTCAATACATTTTTTGATGATTAACAAGAAAGTTAATGAAACCTGGATTCGTATAACTAACAACCCCGCAGAAATTTCACAGGTTTCATTTACCTTTCTATCAGCTTTTTTAAAGCACCCAGTGGCCGAAGCATGAGCATTTACATTGATAGAAAGACTTTAATGGATGTTAATGACTTCTTCAAAAGAAGTTTTGCTGTTCTCGCCACTTGCGCAGCACCTTATCAAGTAGACTGCACGGCGTGTGCGGTACCAGAAGGTGACGTTTGAGACGCCTTTTCAAAATGATAGGCAGTGATCCATTCACCTACTGAAAGAATTATAACAATTGATGAATCATTCTTTCACTCATGTTTGCCCGCCGTTGGACTCGGTACTTCTTTACTGTACTGTAGATTTGAGAACTTAAATGCCCTTCTCCTCTAACGCTAACACATAGCATTCAATTTTTAAGTAATTAAGAATTAAGTAGTGTGAAGTAATAGTATGAAATTTAATTAAAGAGTTTGTAAGGAGACACGAGTTTGAGGAAATGTGTTGTTACATGAATTGTGCTTATATTTCAGTAATCTTTTTCCGTCCAATAACGAAATATAGACCTGACTTCTCATGAATTTTTTTTCGCCACAAAGTGTTTAATACATGTCCCATTTTCCGCAGTAAGGTACACTGTAGTTTTTCTAGAATTTTCAGGACATTTAAAAAATAAATTACTATGGCACCCATCTAAAATAGAAAACCGACACGAGAAATTGGAATTGATAAATACGCACTGAAAAATCCTTCGAACACTAAATCATAATCCCTTATGGCGACTAAAGGGCTTAATAACCAGTCTCTCCAACCTTCATTTCAGCTAAAAAAATACGCGGAAAGAGCATTGGAAATTTCATTATAATGATGGCGGAAATTGACTGCTCATTCAACCATCTATTGATGTAGGACACTGACTTGGTAAATTCAATTATCTATTATTGTTGCACAAGCAATAAACTTTCACATCAATAAACTCTAATTCGTTCATTAGTTAATGCTTCAGTTAAAATTGAACCATTTGAAACCACGAAGCGGACAGTTCGAATTTCACTCATGAAAAATTTGCTACCTCTTGAAGAACTTAAATTGAAGAATCTTCAACCCTGACGGTAATCTTCCCACTGAGGGTTTTGGAAAAAGCAGAAATGATTTTGGCAAGAGTATTTTTGAGTTTTTACAGCACAGCAACTTTCATATTAAACATTTTTCCACAGTTGAGCTTGTATTCCAATCACTTTATCAAACTCCTGTGTGTATTTTCCTTTGTATAAAGCTTCATGAAGTATTCAGATGAGCTTCTGAATTTTAAAAATTGATAGAACGCACAGACTTCGTCCTTAAAGAAAGTGATGTTCAATATTTTCCTTGAAGGAACTGAAAGTAACCATTTAAATTGAAATGAAACTCCTGTAACAACTCACGGACTTGTATTCGATTTACCGCACAGTTAACGTTTTGGAAAACTTTCATCAATACCAGAAATTTTCATTAAAGATCTCTTACGTCTCATTCTAGATTTGTTGGTAGATGTTTTTTGTTGGTTTCTAATTCTTTTTCATTTTACCATTTTTAGATTACATAATTTTTCCTTCCTGCAATCTTTTCTATTGGTATTATTGCTGTTGAGAACATTATATACTCCGCTTGCATGGAACTATTGCCTTTACAATTGGGAGTAGGATGGCGTCGCGTTACGGCTTGACGGCTCATCGGCTGCTCCTGACATTGTGCTGAAGTGTGGCATTGTCTTCAAATTATCGGACTCAAATGATAGAGCTGCCATGATTGATGAATATCTGTTGGCGATTTTAATCGCAGGCAAATTAACAACAATTTGAAAGTATTTATTTTATGTAGATTACTTCATCAAAATTGATGCAAATTTGTTGTATTAGCCCCGATGAGTGAAAATTTCCCTAAGAAAACAAGGACAAAACTTGTTGTTGTGCAAATTCACTCTTTTTGTGTAACTAGCCCAGTAACTTAGCGAAATTAACTAAAATTAGCAATTTTAAATTACGTCAAAAACTCTAGTACTTCAAATTATTATTGATCCGCGTTTGATATCATGGTCACTCCACAGGAGGTTATTTTAGAAGATTACGCAACAACCCTTCGGCTGCAATAATATGTACACCCATCGACGCTTCACTTTCAACTGCAATCAACTGGAACATGACAAAGAACAAGACTTCTTGGAAGTAAACTTTCTGTTTATGGAGGCTGTACAATATCGGCGTTATTTCCTAGGCTTATGCGCGACTTAAGCCCCGGATAATTGATGAGTGTGTCCAATTAATCGAAATGTTCTGGATTCGCTCCTCTGCCGGTCGAGTAAGCTGCCTATACGCGGGCTTTGACGAGTCACCGTGATGAAGCTGCAACGTACACGCACCCTCGGTCCCAGCTTTGATGGACCCACAAGGACAATCTACGGAGCCTCGTGTCACTCCCATGAAGAGTTTGGTTTCACGTGGATCCCTTAATTAAGCATCGAGTTCTTTGCTAAGGATTACAATTTTCCAGGAGATTTGAGTTTTTTTCTGTTCCTTCATTTAAAATATTTGTGATTTTTAAAAAATTTTCGCTTTTAATCTCGTAATACGTTTTTTATGTTCATGCGATAGTGAGGGGTCAAATTCATTGCAGGTTTTCTTGAAAAATGATCCTAAATATTTTTCGTTAACCTCTATACGCGTGCATGCTGAATTCGGGTTACGATTCAAAACAAACGTTTAAATGAAAATAAACTTTCTGGCTTTCAAGCTTCTTCTAATTCACTCCTGAAATTTTGCAATGATGTGCTTTGCTGTAAATTATAAAGACATCGTTCATACCATTTTTGTTGGTATTGCTTTCTCTTATTGTTGCTTATATTGAGTTGTTGCCATTGCTGTTGATGTAGTCATTGTTGCCGTTGTTCTTCTTCCTCCTGTCATCGTCGTTGTTGTTGCAGCAGTTGTAACTATTGTTGTGCGCTGGCACGGTGTAGGCATAAAGAGAGACAGGCAGACATACAGATCAATTAAAACATCGATGTTGTCTACGCGAGAATTCGCCCTGAAATTATGCTTCGTTTTGAAACCTTCCCGTGATAATTGTTCAAAAATACTGCAGTACGAGGGGAGTTTAGGAGATGAGCTCGAAGGATTGGTTGATTCTCTACGATTTATTTTTATCGTCATTGGAGAATTATACAGGTTTTATAATACAAGCCAAGCCTTTACTAGATTTATTGTGACGTGCGCTCACTCTGCGTTTAACCTGAATGGCCGCGACAGTAAAAGAAAATAGATTTCGTAAAGGCCTAAAATGAACATTAGTTAGGAACAGAAGTAATCGTAATAACCTTCGTCGAAAATAAACGAATGGATTTAACATACCATTTCAACTGGAACTAAGTCGAGGTAGCTTCCAGAACATGACATAACTGTTGTCAAACGGGTAAATGCTTTCCACTTGCGATGAGCCATATGACAGTTCTGAGACGAGCCCCTTAAGTGTTATCGTTGCTTTAGTTTGCCAAGGGCTCTAGCTTAATTTGCTCCTTGGAATATTAGTCAGAAAAATGTACCGCCAGAGAAATTATTAAAACTACATAATAACCAAATATTGTTTGAAGAAAGATATCTCATATTTTACAAGCATATTTCAAATGCGAAAGTAACAGCACTATATATTTTTCCTAAAACTTATCGCTAATTATTCTCTTGATGTTAAACGTTCACTGGATGGATTCATTGGATCGCAAAACACGTTTACTTCTGAAGTGATGGTGGAGTAAGAAACAAACATAAACCCACCCTAGAAATTATGCCCAGCCTCCTCAAGCTACAACACACGAGCAAGGGCAGGCAGATGAGACATATGCTGAAATTTTATGAGAAAACTCAAATTGGCACACCAACACTTGGAGAAAACACTACACAAGAAACTTTATTTCTCCTTTGGTTCAGATACGGTTGTAAATATGTCGTGCTTGAAACGCACCGAAGTGATTTTCTCTCACACAAGTGATCAAATCATGTCTTTGTCTGTTGCTTTATTTCAAAATGACAAAAATTTCTTCCAAAATTCCAAAATTTGTTAGCCATGTATGAAAGAAAATCTTCTAAAAAAAATCATCTACGACCGTCAAGAAGCGAATTCAGAAGTTTAGAGGAAAAAAACAGTGCTCCAAATGTACGTTAAGTAACACCTTGAATTGGTCCTAAAAAAGAAAATAAAATGTTTTTCATGAACCTTCACTCCGAACCTCACGAATAAAAAATTGAAAGAGATTTAATTTAAGACGTTGCATTGAGAAAATATTCCCATTAAAGAACTAACAATTATAGTGCATGACAGAGTGAAAGCTCATAGCATAAAATGGTGAACCAACACTGCGAGATATGTTTACTTAATCCTTCGAAATTTTTTGTACATTGTCCATGATTAGCGAAAAAAATGTAATAAAAATTATGAGAAGCATCGTCTTGATGTCTGAATTAGAATCGTAGCCAACTGCAGGTAATAAAACCTCATGCATGATAACTTCGTGCGGCAATTTGGCTTCGTTCTTGTTTATGTGTAAAAAAAAGATTCCAGCATGTGCATGCCACAGGCATTGGAAATAATACCATGACTAATGAAATATTTCGAATCAAAAGCCTATTCACGGCATGTCGACATTCAGCCTATCCCGTAGAAGATGTTAGAATTGTCAATAGTGTTTGTAGGAAATCCATCCCGTCCATTCCAATTCGCTGGTTGAAATGTGGGAGGGGAAAAGCCCATTCACGCAAACAAACACCAACTGCAACAGCAATAACTCTCCATTTAACTTTACAAGTCCGATAGAAATTTCTAGCACAAGCTGCATGCGGCTCTGGAACGTGCCGGAGGTCTCGATCGTAGTCGCACGATTCAAGTAGATGAAAACTGAGGTGGTCCTGAACCTGATCTTTCTTATTGTCGCACGAAGATTTGTTGGTCCCTCTCAATAGAAATCTAAATCTTCTATGATAGGAGATAGATAACCGACGCAAACAACTTTTATTGCATGGTCTTCTACACTGACAATGGCTAAAATTTATTCCCCCCGCACTGTAAATTCGGATGTAGAAATCGGTAAAATTATTTACTTCTATGACCCACAACCGTACGTGTGAGCATTGTACTCCTAGCTGAAGACATTAAGAGACGCTCCTGATGCCGGGCTACAAGAACACATAGACGCAAAGCTGATGACTTTGGGTACCAATGTCAACGGATTGGTGGTGGTGGTTCTTGAACAGCTGAGTTCTTCAATGGAAAAATGCAATTCTATCATTAGTTATTGATACCCTAAAGAAGGTGCTGCCACAGCTTTGAAGAAAATTTTTGTGCCACAGATTTGAGTAGTTAAAGTACTTTGTTAGAATTATCTGAAGGTTATTATCTGATTCACTGAAGTTCTCCCTATTGAAGTTATCCGCAGTATTTCCCCTGCCTCTGGAAATCATGTTCCCTGGTGATTGTGAATTTTTCTAGGATATGGAATCAGATTAAACCAAATCAGATGAAGTGGCTTGGAAATGGTTTTCGCTTTAACTCAATGACGTTAAAAATAACAGCAACCCAATGAAGGTGCTCATCCTGGCAGCGAGTTTCTCAGGTCACCCGCCGCCCGGCACAAAACACAGTCCAGGCTGTGTGACTCACTTAGGTGACGGCAAGAAATCCTTCGAAAACTTTGGTAGTAGAAAACACATCTTCTCTATTGTCGCATTGCTGCTCATTTTTTATGGCAATGGTCCATAAATTTACCGTTTAAGAGCGAGGTAATGAGCACACAAGGAGTTGCTGCGAGTTGGCTTTTGACTGGCAGAGCCCTTGGATATACGAAATGAAGAGCACACTCGTAAATTTTAAGTCTTCTGTCGCTTGGAAGATAAATCACTTGAGCAGGCCGTAAATAAGCTTGGTCAGGTGATCAATAAAGTGGACACTTGAGGCGATAGAGGACGAGACGCTCGCCGTCTCACTCGCTTGCCCGTCATTCGTCTCAGGCGAAATGCCCAGCAATAACAATCAATTTGCGACTCGCGCGCAGATCAGATTCGATGCTGCGTAACCGGGTGACCTGAGTGACAATGATACCCGCGCCACCAACGGCGCCGAGTGCCGTCACGGCTCAAATAAGTGTAGCGTGACACTCAAGACTGATCGATGGTCGTGACTGGCCCACCGTGGTGATGTGCTACAGATAAGGCGCACGGACGCGCTTATCACCGACTACTTCTTGCTCAGCCCTGACGTATTGGTGCAGTATCAGACACACGCTAACTTGTTAAACACGTGATAAACTTACGCCCTGCTTGTACTCTACTCTTCGCCTGAAAATTTGCAAGGCTTCTACAGAAAATCGATTTCAAAAGATAAAACTCAGGTATCACAAGTTTTGTTTGATAGAATTTGATGAAACACATCATGTTTTGTAGAATCCTTCACGTAATAACCTTTGAGTCTCTCTTGAAGTAAAATATCCTTGAAATCAATGGCATAGGGTCTTAATACTCGAGAAATACCAATTCTCAAGCAAACCTCGGTGCAAATAGAAATCGCCGACAGTCGTCATTTATTAGTCTACGCTAAAGAAACTAATATAGAAAAACCCATAGGAAATTGCATGCGTACTTTCATTCTCTCATGCTGCAGTTATATTAATTACTAACGAAACTCATAATTAGAAATGTTTTCTTTCCCACGTGCGACAGAACAGTCAGAAGATCTGAACACTAATAAAAAAAGCAATGAGTCATATTTGTCACGGTTTGTGCGCGTGTCGATTGCCTTAAAAGAGCTCGCGATAAACACAGAGCGGCACAATCCGAGACTGGCGACGATGACGCAAAGTTTTCAGCAAGAAGAGCTTAATGAAGCGTTCATCTGTCCCCTGTCTCCAGTAATTATTACTCCCATGTCAGTGAGGTGAGCCTAGCGCAGTCAACAAATATACAATCAGCCCGACATAATACCGCCAAAAGGCGAGACCTCTATCATGGAGTGGCGAAACAAATGCAAAAAAATCAAAACAATGCATATGGTCTTGCTTGTCGGAGACACTACCTGACGCAAACGCAATCTGAAGCTTGGTCGAATGACTTGCTCATCTTAAAGTGAAGTTTATCATGAAGAGTTCTCAGGATCCCCATCTTAAAACATTGGTGAGTACCAGTAATTGTTAAAAGACACTGTTATCAATTTATAATATCCCAAATTACTATTAATTATCGACAATTGATGTATTTAAAAATAGTGGGGATCATAAAAAATCTTTTGAAACGAGGAACAACGTGCAAAATATTTCCAAGATTATTATTAGACATTAAAAGTTTTTTAGAAATCTATACCAGACAGAGCCTTTTCCTGGAAGTAAGCACAGTTTCGAAGTAATTGTTTTCATTACTCTTCATCTATAAATTTTAAAGCGACAAATATCCACGTTGAATCTTTGAAATACCACGCGTCAGTGTTTCTAGTTCAACTCGATGGGGACCAAGAGTCGGTGTACGCTCCTTATTTGAGCGAGTAATTTGCACGTCGACTTGAAGAGTCCGGTACCTTAGCCCTATGCAACGGAGCTCGTGAAGCAGCGCTGCAGCTCCGGGTGTGTTGTGCAGCGCTGGGTTTTCATAGAATTTACGTTCTGGTTAAGGTAGGGCTGGAAATGTAAGACTTTCTGTCGACTTGGCTATGCTACGCGTTGTTTTCATCTCGCATAATTTCTCACATTATGGTTTCAAAAGCCGCAAACGTGTAAATTTTGCCCAGATAAAATATCACCTGGCGTTGCTAAGCCAGCAAAAGAAGCTACTGTACAACACGGCGTAAATTACAGAAATGATACCACGGCGTAAATTACTCTAAAATCCAGCTCCCGAACACTGAAATTACAGCAGAATTCCCGCGTTTGCATGCTTGAGGGCACTTGTAAAATTACGCGGATATTTTAAGGTTTAAAAATACTCATGGACTCATGCTGCACAGTGGTTGTGTTTTATGACCGAAAATAATACCATTTCCGCATGAAAAAATAACAGCTGAGTGAGTACACACGCTAGTGTGCAGAATAAAAACCGGAAAATAAATTGATCCGCAATTTAACGAATTACGAAACCAGTGCGCGCGTTAGACTTGGCTTACTGATGAATCTTACGAAAGCCCTGAGAGCATGAAGCGTGAGGTGAGTCAAAAAAAAATCTCTTAAATTTATTATGTAGCTTTAGACTAACGTCATCTAATTTTTGTTCAATGCTCAATAAATTTAATTATTAAAAGACCCATGTTAAGTAGACAGATCTTTCATATGGTTCAAATAAGTCGATTTAACCGTTTTAAACATTTATAGTATAAGTAAATAAATTACAATAACATGGAAGATTATAAAAAATGACAACCAAAGGGAACTTTCAGCTGCCCGAGTCTCCACGCAACGAGTGGCGTCGGTCACAAAGCTGGCTCGCAGTGTCGATCATTCATCGTCGGCGTCATTGGTGGGCATCAGTTGCACTTAATGAAAGCTGCTGATATCATAGAGAGAAAATACGTACAAAGGTAACTAGACTCACTCTCGACCATTTTGGTATGATTTAACTGTCCGTGTATAAGAAGCCCTCAGCAGAAGAGGAAGGCTTGAGAGCTCGGCTAATTGCTACGCAATGCGAGGCAGTCGCTGCATTTTACATCAAATGGGACCGTTGCAAATTATCTCATTTAATATACACTGCCGGCTAAAACGTTTGCCGCACTCTGGTACTCTGGAGATATGTTTTACGAAATTTCTCACAGGTTTCATTAAATAAGCTAAGAACAATAATAAGAAAATAATAGTTACGTTCAGTGACACTGGTAGTCATGCAGTACTGCACCTGCTCTCTCACATAACAGGCATGAATAATCATGCGATAAAAATGCCTACAAAACAAGTCTCTTTCTTTGACATGAGATAGGTATTACGTTTGCATCAGGGGGGGAGATCAGCAAGAGAATTGTCTCAAATGATGGCCATAGGACTTATAAATGATTGTGCCAAGAATCAATGCTCACTAGGATAAGGTGGTGAAGTGCAGGGTAATAGTGGTAATAGTGGCAGAGTTACAATTCTGAGTACTCTCGACAGGTGTTCTCTGAGGCGATCGGTGAAAGCAAACCAGCAGAGAAGTGATCTGCTGTTGACTAGCATGTTCAACGAAGGTCTTAAAAGAATTTCTGCTCGTATCATGCACCGAGAACTGAAGGAAATGAGCTTAAGGATTTGCGCAGCCACCATGAAACCATCGGTCAGTAAAGCTAATCAAACGAAACGACTCTTATTTGCGAAATACCTCAGAGAACGGTCTTTAGAGCAGTGGAATCACGCCTCACGATGAAACGAATCGAAGTTCACCTCGTTGCAGAGAGATGGCAAAGTTAGAGTGAGATGGGAAGCCCATGAAGCTTCAGAGCCTTCATGTTTCACTCGGGCTTACAGGCTTCCGGGAGCAGTGTGGTGATCTGGGGGTGCTTCACATGGGTGAGATTACGTTCGGCCACTTTGTGTCGCAACAAATTGTAATCTCAGGATTATTTGAACGTTCTCGGTGACCAAGCACTGTTCCTCCCATCATTAGATTTCTATATTCCTGATGGTTCCGATAAATTTTCAAGACGACAACGCTAGTATCCGTCAACCTTGTGGAGTGTGAGATTGATTCACGGATTGATTCCCGGAACACGAGGAATTATTTTTTATATGGAATGGCCTCCTCAGTCTCCTGATATAAACTCAATCGAAAATGAGTCTCCTGACTTAAACCTAATCGCTCCCTAGAGGGAACGACTCAAAAAAGAAGCTGAGAGCCTCAACACCTCTTCTTTCATCGCTGAAAGATGTTTCCTCACGTTAGCCCGTACTGTGAACAAATATTCGTTTAAATTCTTTGCTAAATCTGGCAAAACTTTTCTCTAATGAAATGAAAGATGTAATCAATATGAAAGAGGGTCTGATAAACTTAGGCTTGACTGTTGTCAATATATCCGCATTTTACCAGGCACCGAGAAACTCTTTGGCCTGGTGGTGTATTTTGCAGTTATTTTGAAATCTCTGAATGTGTTCCATGAAAGAAGAAATTTTTGGCGCATCGTGCGTGAATGTGCGAGGTGTGCGAGGTGGTAATTGTTTTGAAAAAAAACAAAGTCTTTGGATTGAAATCTATTGAAAAAGAGATCTTATAACAACCCACTGAATTTCTTATTCTATTTAGAATTTTCTTCTGAAAACATGCTCTTGGAACTCAGCGAGTGTCAGCGAGCCTTGGAACAGTAGCTGCTGGCGACGATCCCAAGGAAAGATCCCTGGTGTGACGTGTGCTCCGGTGCTGCAGCGCAATGTTTGGTGGCGTTTGCATGCCACCGCCAGCGGAAGCACAAGACGATCACCGCAGTGGAGTTCGAGGCCTGAAATCCTAGTTTACCAGCCCCTGTTGAAGCAAAATGATAAGAAATTAAACTTTTAACTGGCTAAATCATCAGGGCTGTTTTTTTTTTAAATTTGCTCATGAAGACCACGCAACTTCTGGCCACTAAATAGGGGTATCAGATACTCAATAATCTTTAAACTCAAATTCAGTTCGAACAAAGTCAAACTTGAAAATAATTAGGAGAAAAGGCGCAAATCTTGTAACATTGCACTAGTATTATGAGTACCTTAGATACTGACTCGCCATCTCTGATGTAGAGCAATGATCTAAAGCATGTAAATCAAACCACAACGAGGGCAGAAATTAACTTACCTTGCCAAGTACCAAACACGTTACCGATAATTGCGCAAAAGTAACGTTTTGACGATCTCTCACCTTTACATTCTTTACAAATAACTCTCGCACGTAACAAAATGGTTTTTAGCTAATCCAGAACTGTGAGTCGAGGAGCACAGGGCAGTAATGATTAGAATTTATGGAATGGACAGGTGGATTTCTGAATGACTTTTAGATTAGGCTCAGAATTAGAAATTATCCCTCACAAATAACATCTAAAGAGCTCTTTGCATATTTTTCAAAATGTATTGCTCGCAGTTTACGTACTAACTCAGTGAGAAATTTTCTCTTTACAATGACAGTAGCACGACTGTCAATCTCGATTATTTCAAAACGTGAATTTTTGAAATACTCGATTAATGAAATACTCGATTAATGAAATACTCGATTATTGAGGCAGTCAGAAGTATCTCCTCATTCCATTGAACATTCAATTAAAATTAAAGCTCTCAAGCGAGATAAAAATCAGCACCCATATTTACAGTTTATGATTGCAGTTTAAGAACAGATCTTAAAAATCTGTGGAAATAATAAAAATAAAATGCTATGTAGGAATTATCATACCAATATTTAGATATTAAGTTAGTTAATCACTTCTTTGAATGTAATTCTGATAATTTCTGCATTTACGAATATTTTTTTACATAAAATGCAATCACTGTTTTTTTCCTATTCCATCAGATTCTGTAGACGATTGTCGCTTCACTCGATAGTTCGATCAATACGCTTCTACATGTTCTTGTAACAGTAAAATATACAGTAACGCTTCATTCTATAAGGTAGAGTGGCAATCAAGCAAACCTCTGCTACCCTATGATACTTCTAAGAAGCCACCGTTACAGGGCATTGGCTTGACGCGAACTGCCTTGCTATTTCAGGAGCAAAGATCTTGAACCGGAGAACATTTTTATTTGGTGCGACAGAGTGTGATAAAAGTACCAGGCAGAGTCACTATCACTCTTCTGTCAGTCACTGGCGCAAGGATTCACAATCTGACGGGGCCTTATTTACATGTACAATATTGACGGAGGCGCGTTGCAGCATCTCCTGATCTCTAACGGCTCCCCGCCGCATGTGCCCGCGCTGCTGCAGTGCTCCTTTGTGCTTGAGTTGTGCTGTGTTGTGCTGCGTGCTGTTTTGTACTGCGTTAGAAAATGTTGTACTGTGTTGTACTTCGTTGGGAAATGTCATGCAGTGTTGTGCTTCGTTGGAAAATGTTGTGCTGTACTTCGTTGGAAAATGTTGTCCTGTGTTGTACTTCATTGGGAAATGACACACCGTGTTGTACTTCGTTGGAAAATGTTGTCTGTGTTGTACTTCATTGGGAAATGACGCACCGTGTTGTACTTCGTTGGAAAATGTTGTCTGTGTTGTACTTCAGTAGGAAATGACGTACTGCGTTGTACTTGCTTGGGCTGGGAAATGTCGTGCAGAGCTGTGCTTTGTCAGGAAGTGTTGTGCAGTGTGGTGCTCTGTTTGGAATGTCGTGCATTGTTGTGATTCATCGGAAAATATAGTCCAGTGTTGCGCTTCGTTGAGATATGTCGCACTGCGTTGCACTTCGATTGAAAATTTCGTGCAGTGTTGTGTCTCATTGCGCAATGTTGGACAATGTGCATTGTTGAGTGGAGTGTCGCTGCATGTTCTTGTAAGCGAGTTTCAGTGTTTCGAGGCTTCTATGTGTAGCGCAGCCCCAGGTATAGATTCTGTGTGGTATACGCCGCTGTGTGAGAGAGTTTCGAAGTTGAGCGAAAGCTACATAATGCTCCTTTACATGAACATATTTGAGTCATTCCAATTCGAAAAGGTGAGAAAAACCTGCGTAGTGAAATATGGGGCATTTGTAAGGTATTCCTTCCCTATCTTGTGAAGAAAATTTTATGAAAAGTAAGCAAACTATAATAATCATAATTCAACTTTCGATTTTCTACGCATTATAGTTTTAAGCAAGCATTTGATTCGTAAGTGTTGGTTATTGTATGAAAATCCTATATCACTATCGAAGACAAACACTGGGTGAGTGATTTAATTTCGATTGAATGCGCGACACACGCACCGAGCCCTGCAATACTGACTGCATGTCGGCTGGCGGTGGTGCAGTGGCGGGGAACGAACATCTCTTAGCTTCTCGCATCTTCGATCGACTAGACGCCAGTGAAATAACACAAACAAAAAGGAGCTTCGAAATGTGGACCGAAACGCCAACAAAACTTTGACAATATGCTCAATTGAGTGACGTGACCAAATCTTCCAGATACTTTTCGCGTTTTAAACGAAAAGCGGTTTTGGCGACCGGCGCCTACATCAAGAATTGCAGCAAATTTTCCGTTCAAATGAAGTTCTTCTGAAATGCAAGAAGCTTTTTTCTTTTTCTGGTTTAATAAAACATGTGTAAATATGCTATAATATTAATTTGATTGAGTTTTAATTGACGCTGTAAATTTTTCATTCAAATAATATGACAGTATTTTTAAATAAGCCGCCATTGTCTATAATCTAGAAAATGATCTTGTCAGGAAACCAAACCAAAAACTAAAAATTCCGAAATTGAGCTAATTTACCTACAAATCGAACGAATAATCAACTCTCTGAGTACTGTAACTAACAGATTTACCCTACATGCGCCTTTGAAGCAGAGTTGATACTTTATTTGGAATTTTTAAAAGTTAATCCCGTGATATCATCACTAGTTTCAGCTTCATTCGTCGCACGTGAAACACTCAAACCCCATTTTAAGAGTCATGTTAATTACGAAAGCGTGAGAGCACCGATATAATTCAGCCAGAAGTAAAAGAATTATAAAACGTCGAGAAACTCACCCTGATTTAAGCTATAACGAATCAAACGCAAATTGATTAGTGTAAAAAAAAATTAAATCTTGCAGCTAAATGAATGACATAAACAATATAACATTCACCATGCCGGTACCGAGGTGGTGTCAATTCTAAAGCATAAAATTCTGTTAGATAACTCTGTCTGTTTCCGTTAAAACACAAAACTGTTCGACCATCATGTGCTCCTGGGCATTTGGTGTCACGGCGCTCGCGTGAAGTGCGGCGCTGATGCCAGGCACAGACAAACACTTTCTCCCCAAAATTCGAAGCAGTTTATGACTCCATTCTCAGGTATCTTAGCTACCATCTCATAATTTAGGGTCGAACGGAATTTCTGGATATTTTAGGGTTCTTGTTTCTAGTTAAAAATTTTGCGTAATTTTAATTTTTATATAAGATGTATACTTAGAGACTTGATTGAATGAAAAATTATTACTTAAGAATTTTTATTTCTGGCCCAATTACTGAGGAATAAATGATAAATGAGCTTTAATTTAATAATTTATAAGAAGAATGCATGATGTTCACTGAAGTAATTTCAAAGTATCCCTTGACTAGCATTGGATACGTCACCAGCTCTAAAACACTTAGTGAAAAATGTTTTTTGTTGAAGCAGCTCATCCTCGATTGCTTACATTAATTTCCAAAAAATTTAAGTACAAAATCCATGGAACATTTTGTAGTCAACCTGCCTGCCCAACATGCTGCTGTTCCGCTGTTCACAAACAGCCCGCAACATGAACACTCAGAAAGACATAAATACGACTTTTTGTGAGGAGGTATACCACGGTAGAGGAAATTTCCTCTACTGTGAGGTATACCGCTATCCATGAACAATACGAGAAAAATTAGTCTACGTGGACTTCAATGGAAGTTTGAAACCCATCTTGGGAGCTTTACAAAGCCATTTCTCAAAATCATACGAAGTTGTAAAATTAGACCTCCAGAATTTGATGAACAGCCATCAGAAATTATTTGAGAGCGCCCGTGTGCTTCATTAGTCCGGCAACTATGAGTAGTGAAGAAGTTTCGTCGCTAACCATACATCACGAAGCGAGTTTCGATGCAAAGTACATGACAGGAGCTGACGGTACTAAAAGTATGGGATGTGACTATGCTACACTTTTCGAGTGATCTTGCAAGTTCCAGAAATTTTTATTTGTGAAAGTTGAAAATCTTTCCTATGAATCTAATTTAAGTTCTAGTTACGCTCAGACTAGCATGATCGAGCAGGTGGTGCGGACTGACGATCATAATATGCACGAATAATATTCCGATCCTCTATCAAACCGTGAATTAAAGAATCGTTGTGGGCTTATCTCAGAATGTTATCTAAGTACTTCAAGAATGAACAGAGGGTGCATTCACCGACGAACGTTTCTAGTCATCTATACAGGCAGTTCATGACTGAGCCAAAGTAGAGACCGGCGCCTGTCTGTCAAACTCTTTAGCCTAGAACAAGATCACTTTTAGAATATATTCAATTGAACTACTTAACAATGCAAAAAGTTCACAACCATTAGTTCTGTCACAGGGGCTGTCTTCAAGAAAACTTACTTTGCGTGTGCTCTGCTTAATGCTGAACAGCATTTCATCTTATACCGCCGGTAGGGGCTCGTTCTGATCGCAGTGACAACGGTAATTTTAAGCAACTTCCCACAACATTGAACAGCTGTGCCGCCCACCTTTAGTTTAAGCGAATCATTTATTTTAGCACCAATGTTTACAGTACATTCGTGAGCTAGATTATAGAATTCATGGTTTCATCCTATAGTATTCGCCAATATGGGTTCATATTAAGAAAGGCAGGTGTGTTTCTTATTTGCATGAAATTTTGAGACGCACAACAAGGAGTTAAACTGAATCAATTTCAAATACGCTGGCACCGTGCTATGTTATGTAGACTGAACGTAATGACATTCCATTATTTTTTGTGTGGTGGGAAATGCAAGAAAAACAGTTGTTGCTCTTTGAAATTGATACGTACGAGTTCAGGATCCCTTTCTAATTTGGAGAGGTGATTCTACACGTTTCAATGATCATGCTCTCTGCTTAGAACGATATGAACGTCGCACTTTTACGCACAGGACATATTATTGCGTGGTAATAAAGTTCAATTATTATTCCAAAGTGTTTTAGCTAATGCCGACGCCGGTCGATCTCCAGAACTCGAAATGAAGTTTGTATTATTGTCACTATAATCCATGTTAACCACCATCTCTATTTCATGAAATGGTCTCAGAATCAAACTGAATCATTATTTCAAGCTGATTGTGAAGACCATCATGTCTTCTCTCGAGGTACTCACACAATCCCAGAAAAAGGCGGAAAATTATTCTAAGCATAGCAAACTGCAACGTTAAGACTTCAAACACACTTTTGAAATTAAAAATTTAATTTTTGTACACCCACAGAGTGATGAAAGTAGACATTCGATGGGGAGTAGGTAAATCGATGTCTAGTAGAGGCTCTTTTACACCAACACTTGAATAGGCTTTGAGAAGGCTTCCGGCACAATAAATAACATTTGAAATCTCCTAAAATTTCGATTCCTCATAAAAAGGTAAAATAACACTAAAATGAAAGCTAGGCGCACCGTTCCTGTAGTTTTAACTAAATTTTAGAAATTACTTAGTTTCTGAGCATTTCAGTCAACAGGATATTCCAACTAGACACAATTAGGCAACAGCTTAAGAGAAAATTTGCATTCATGGAAAAGTAAACAACGTGGTGAAGAGTACGTCAACAAACAATTTGGCAAACTTACCTTGTTCAAGCTGATGCTTCCAAAAGAAGGTAGTGCAGCACCTGCGACCGGAGAGGCACGCCATGCTTCAGATTAAGACACGTCATGACTGTGGTTGTGTGCCTCATCAAATTTAAAATAATTCAACGAAAGGAACCCATTTTTGTGTTTTTCAATCAGTCATTTGTTCCATTATAAACACGTGAATTATGACACCCATGAATGTTTATCAACCATGGATCCCAAGTAAAGACAGTTTACAATTTAGTATATTTTATATTTTTCTTGGAGATGTATTCATTTTTTTACTTATCCAGCACTCAAAGTCAACTCAGTCTGCTAACATGAGAGCGTGCACATCTTATTTTCCGACTGTGGTATGGGTTATATTATTATGAACCAGTATTCCTCCAAACTGGTTTCATGATATTTTTAGTAGCCTTGGAATGTTAGAGTATTGCTTTCAAGCCATCACTGCCTTAATGGGCAAAGTTCACTTCAAATACTTTCTATGTCGCTTTTTTACGTATTATTTCAAAACAATTGTTATTAAAGAGCAAAAAACGCTTTGGTTATTTCTAAAGCGACAGTTAAAATTTATTGTGCAAATTGTTTATTTTCTGTCACCTTGAGTGAACCTCTATTCTGGACTATCAAATTGCTATTAATTAATTTCGTTAGGCTTTTATTTTATTTTAGGTTATTCGTCAACCTATGAGTATTATTCATTAATTCTGATGTATTATAAACTACTTTGCTTCGCTTTGGTCCTCTCTACGGAATTGGAAATCAATTATGCTCAGCAATTCATTTATTACATTACAAATTTCTTATCCTCATATAAAATTATTGGAGTTATTTTTTAAGATAAAATTAGAAGGCTTAACTCAACTTTAGAAGCGCAATACAACAAGAACATTTTTCAATGCTTAGCATGATGCTGTACAGGAAGTATCAATTTTTTACCTTCCTGTCAGCGTAGAAACACAAGTGTCATAGATCTATATAAATTTATTAAACATTTTAGCTTGTAAATAGAGTTCATGAGGAATAAAGTGTGCGTTTATATTGATAAAATGTAATTGACTGTCAATATGATTGGAAACTTTTGTACTTCAGAATAATAATGGTATTCGAGTATTTTTTCTTGCAGACGAATTCAGTTCGAGCCAAAAAAACTTATTCATACGATTTTGTTTTACAAGCTAAAACTAGTGGCGGTGATGAAACATAACAATGTATTTTTGGTAATTTTTCTGAAATTTGAAGAGAGGGACATAAATATTATTCCATAAACGTGAACTGTACAGGATCAATAGAAAATATCTGGCAGAATCACTCATACAACTTATCATTCAAATGATCATCCTTCTCCAAAACCTTTATCATATTTTCTGTCATACGAATAACAAATTTTGATAAAAGTTTACCGTACAAATAATCGATTCAAAGAAGATTAATGCTGAATGAGTACGGTGTCATGAAACACAACTTTTAGGGGAATAGTTCATTCACAAGTACTAAAATAGAAAAAGTGAAGCCAAGTTTATATTGATGAAATACACCTGTATTGATATACTTAAAATTCATTCATTTGATTATTTGTTATTCAATATAAGTTTAGTGTACATATAATAGGGAGTTGTTGTAACTCTACCAATGTGATAACTCGGCATGGCCCTATATACATAGACACCAGGATACGCTCTAATTGATGATCTGCTTGTGCTGAAACTATCAATTATCACTTGAAGACTAGCCTATGCAATCTATCATACACCGACATTGACACGTTTAAAAAATAAACTCAGAACTAACATAAAAAAGTCTCTGAAGTGCATGGTACCAATCCTGATATTGCGAGCAGTTCAGAGAATACTTCAACCTTTCAGAACTACTTAAAAAGCAACTGTAGCACTGTTTTTTAATGATAGCCTACTCTAATATATTATTTGTAATCTATGTCTTTAAGGCTATTTTGTTTAACATTTTGGTCAGTCATGTTGTGATCGAAAAAAGAACTTCAAGATGAAAAATGTAGTGTTCTCCGTAGAAATGCCAGCAAATTTTTTCCCAAAAACATTTCGGAAGAGCTCAGCCTAATTGTATAAATTTAAAATATACCGAACATAATTTTAATTTCTACTTGACGACGTATTGATGACTTAGGTGATGTACTCGAAGGGAACTCGTAAAAAGCTGTGTGTTGAGCGTATTTTCGAATTGTCAATTATACTACAATAGTTTCTCATTGCTGCAGAATACGTATTTACAAAGGTCGCGAAAAACATCTATGCTTCAAGGATTTTTGGACAATGAACCTTTCGTAAAATCCACCTCTGGTCGGTGACTTTATCTCCACATTCAGAGGAAACAAAGTCAACCTCTTTTTTTTAACACGAAAGGCACTCCAGACTCCACACTGAGTTTTTCACTGTTTAAACCGAGTAGGTGTTGCGAGTCATATTTGACCACATAATGATTTGCACACTCTACTTATAAGCGTAACCTATGCCATGAGTTGGTACTACATATCTTGTTAGAAAAGCGAAAAACTAGGCTAATTCGTACTAAAAATGTGCTAGTTGAAGCTAAGCTCACCTAACTGAGCTCAAAAGGAGAGAAACGTCAAGCTGCGTTAAGAACACAACAAATCACTAAAGCAAATTGTACGCCCACGTAAACCGATCGACGACAGCAAGTAGAGCATGATGTCGATGAGTAAAACATCCTAATATGAAGTACATCAAAGGTACTGGAATGTTAATACTGTCTTTACTGTCGACATATTACGTACCAGCAAAATAGACAATGAACGAATACTTGAATTCCGAAAACAACCAGAACTCAAAATTATTATACGAACTGTTGTAATAATTATCTCGAAGCAGGGAATGAAATTTAGAAAAGAACACCTCTTACAAATCAATGAATAAATGTGGGGCTTCTATATGAACGCGTAACTCATGTAATAACACCATAAAATAAAGCACGACAAACAGTTCTAAAAACAACAATAACTAATAATTTAGCGAAAAGTGTAGTAACACTGATACCAGACCAAAAAAAGGTGAGCGAAAACTCAAAGCCCAAGTGAATGTAGCAAAAACTATGCATGACGAAGGAAATTAGCAGGAGCAGCAATTGAAATCAAAGGGGAAAGAAGGCAAGAAAAAGAGTTCCGTCATAAATGAGCAAGGGCTCCCGATAGGAGGCTGTGACCGCAGAGCGCAAAAACTGTGCCTCCAGTTCGGAGCTAATGAAGCTTGGCGAGGAGGCAAGGCAAGCAAGGCAAGGTAAGCAGTGAACTGGTTAGCCCCAAGTAAATTGAGCTGATGAGCTGGACGATATCATCATTAAGGAACTAGCGTGCAAACAGCGCCTCAATACAGCCTTGTCATGTCACACCATCGACCTGGAGAGACCTGCGCAAGCCTGAAATATCGCAGCAGCCTGGGTATTTTTCAGCTCCGGGCAGTCTACTCTAATGAATTCAATCTTGATTTATCAAAATTTTAAAATTGAAATGCAAATTGTGCTTCTTTGTGCATGCCATGGACTATAGACTGTGTAGGAAATTTATCGTATCTAAAACGTCTTCAAATTAATCCCAAACTTTCAGATTCTTTCTCTATTAGATAATAACTGTTGGTAAAGCCAATATCTGAAAAAACTTTTAGACTAGCTTAGTTGAGCTCAAACCAGTACGACTGATCTTTTGAAGGATGACTATTGTTTTGGGCTAGTATCACGATCGCAGCTGCACGACTCAGTGATACGGTTCAGGTTTTTAGCATTAAGAATATGATGGAGCATTATAACGTATTAGGGCTAGGCTGCTTCTATCATAAAGTTAAAATTAATTCTCTTAACCAGCCATTCTAAAAAGAACATTGTGATCGGCTTGTAATTTAGCACTCTGATGAACCTGGTTGAGAACGATGATGGCGCTGCTGCAGCCACCGAGCGTGTTTGACGGAAGCCTTTCTCTGTGTTTGCACACTAGCTCACCAAACTGGAACCCAATCTTCGCTGACAAGCTAGATTGTTCAGCCTAATTACACGCCTTCAAATATTTTAGGCCGCCTGTATTTATGTTTCAGAGCTCAATGCTGCCTCGCTTCTTAGTTATTTCGGAAGAAAGCTTCAAGGTTTCATCGTTAACATTGAAGCTCTTTTTTCGCAGTCATTTTTTCCTACTCTAACTTTTATGGGCCTTTTATTCGTTAAAACTGATAAACATGCAAAAAATTTTGCTCGCCTTCGCTTTTTCTTAACGAGAAAGAAAGATCAACATGAGTTTCAAAAAAGTATGTAGAGTTATTTTAGCACTGCACACCTATTGTTCGATTAGACTACTAATTATGTATTATTTCTGTTCAGTTTTTGCATTAATTTTCTCCCAAATTTTCAGCAGTTTACTACAATAGCTCATCAGAGCTCGATTGCCCAGCGCATCATGTCGTCCTCAACTCACAATCTACAAGACAATCCTTCAGAAATAAATGCTAAGAAAACTGATTTTTAAATTTAACACCTTTTCCGCGTATTGGGCCAGATGTGTACCACGAGGTAAATTGCTCATTCACTCACAGGTGTAAATGAATGACATTTAATCTGTTTTGTGGCGACCTTTTTGATAAATAACTGTTAACATTTGAGGTGAAAGGTGATCATGCAATTGTGTTTTTCCTTATTCTGCTACTTACAACCTAATCAAATCAACCGTTTACAACCGCGGAAACTCGGTGAATGTGTTAATTTGTTCACCATGTAACCTAGGGCTTGCACGGTACCTGGCTGGTCTTAGGGGAAAGTTAAAGGAAGTGAAAAGTAAAGAGAGCGAATTCGCTCTCTTGTAAATTCAATTCCAGTGCAGTATTGGCACACCAACTGCAGTCACTGTACTGCTTTGTTAAAGAGTGTAGGGAAATGTAAATTTTAAGAGCAGTTCATATTTGTATGTTCACAGTACTCCCATGCGAAGTAATCGATAGGTAGATAGAAAAACGTTCAGTACTGTTCTTAATCAGTTCCACAACGTAATTCGAGAACAAACGGCTTTGAATTCGCTGGAAGATTGAACAGGCCATGAATACGTTGAAAGCATAAATATAACTGAGCACTAAATAAAAACGGTGACATTAATTTTACATAGGGTTAGTTTTAAATTTGACCGACGCAGTTCACATTGGCAACGCGTACGTACATTAGCGCTGTACTGGTGCTGCAGCTGATCAACCATTGCCTCGATTTCTGCAACCGATACGAATTCTAAGATCATGCTTATGTATGCTGTGAAAATTTCTATGAAAAAAATATGAATGAAACCGTCCAAACGAGCACTTGAGAATTTGATAGTTTGATAAAATATTACAAATCATTTAGTGACGATCGGTGTGAAAGTCCAAGTTAAGTGCTCGACATTGATGATGTTAATGACTATGATATTGTCTTTACCAACTTCTCAACTTTACGAAATATTTCAAGTTCTTCACGTGTTGAAATAAAAAGGAAATCACTTAACATATTTAACTGTACCATGTCAATCGTTAAAATTCCATATCTCTGTCAATCTATAAAACACAACGTTTCGATGAAACTATCATCATCTTCTGGATGATAGATTGGTAATAGTTTCAGTGATGATAGTTTCATCGGAACGTTGCATTTTATAGATTGACAGAGATATAGAATTTAACGATGGACGAAGATATAGAATTTTAACGATTGACATGGTGTAGTAAAAAATGTTGAGTAATTTCCGTTTTATTTTAACACGTGAAGAACTTGAGAGTATGATATTGTTGATTGCCTTGTATACGGATAAATGAAAGAAAAACCATATTTCAGAGAAAGATCCAGCCAATGAAGGCTCGATAGTTAATAGCATGTCAACCGTATGGCAATGACCAGTCAGGAGCACATTCGTTCCATGGGCACAAATTATAATTAAAAAAGATTTTGATCGGCGTGTCGATGTTCCATGAGGAGGTTTGGAGTTGTCTTTTTGTTAGTATTCAAACAGCTCTGATCGCCGTGCAAAAGAATACACGAAAGAGATAACTAAAGAATAACCAATGAACCGCAACGCGAAATTCAAAAAGTTTTTCCGTGACTAAAATATTTTCTAAATTATGTGTAGTTCTCACAACCTTGTGTAAACACTATTAAAGCTGGGTGGGAAAGTAACCCGTTCGTAATTGTAATTCACCAACTAGCGTTGTCGAGACATAAAAAGGAATAAAAGGTAAACTTGAAGGGCTCTCTACCTATTTCTTCTCTAAAATATAATCTTAATGAAAGTTGTGCACCCAAATCTTTCATCCACTGATTCTAGCGCAATCAAAATGACAACAAAACATCGGAACTGCGAGCTACTGTGAGACCAGTGTATTAATTGCTCTTATTGATGAACTATGCTATGGTCCAGGGTGATTTCTATTAGCAAATAAAGAACATTAAAATAATGCGAGTTTGGAGTTGTCTTATAATAACAGTCCTCATCATCACATGATGATGAATGGCCAATATTCGTTATTTTTCATTTAAGTGATTCAAAGCCCCACTTACTTAACCAAACTCCCCCTATTCTAACCAACCATAATCTGACCATACCTGAAACTATCATCTGTGTGTTATCGTTAAACAAATCGTAAAAAGCTCAAGACTTCGCTTACCGAGGCGTGGACTGATAGCCTACATAGTTGGATTTTCGCTTTGGGCTTTGGGTAATCCAGTTCTTAACGGTTCGGGCACCAATACCAGCATCGGGTGACGCGCCATACTCTAAAACAGTAAGTTTTAATGTCAAAGTAGGCGCAGCAGTAGTCCTTACCCTGGAAATTTTGGTATAACGGATTTCTATAATAACTAATGTTTCACATGCAGAGCTGTTGTGCAACTTCCTCCCCATGTCTCACATGCAGACTTGTTGTGCCAATAT